>JAWLRI010000390.1:3986903-4016785 GCA_034781795.1 Crypturellus tataupa
CCTAAGTAACTAAAATCTAAGGTCTTGGTTGTTCACACAGAATCCACGTCCCCGATCCTTACATCGTTCTGCAACATCCTAGCTTATTGTTACTGCTGCTGCTCTTACTGGAGCAAAAGGTGTAATTTCTCTCCATTTAGGCAATGCAGTATTGTGCTTTAGTTTGAAGTATCATCCACTTACATTTTATTCATGAATCCTTTCAACTTCATTCCATCCCCACTATTCAGTGAATTGCATATCCACAGATTCCACAAACCTCAAAGACAATGCTGATATATCATAACTTATACTCAAGGGAAGCACAAGGGCGGAATAAACAGTGGCTCTGTACAATCAGACTGCTGCCAGATTCGCCAGGGAAGCAGGTTCTGGATGGGGAAAAACAAACATAATTGCACAAAATCGTATTGCTAAAAATTCCCAATTACATAAATCAATGATATTCTTCACTGTACACAGACTTATAGACTATTTAGGATTGACTGATACAGCTATCAACCACATACCGTCAGCAACTTCTGTATCTCTTAGTGTCAGCAAAAAAATAAAAAAAATAAGGGGGAGGGTGTTACTTTTACATCTGAGATGAAATTGTGTTGTATTTTCAAAGTAGATGTCATCTCAAGAAAAATTATGCTTAGGCAGGAGTTTTCATGTAAATAATTTCCTGCTGGGCAATCTATCGTTGTTTGATTTTTTTTTTTTAAGTCTCTTTATAAACTCAAGGATTTTGAAGAGCAGGTATGTTGTTAGAGAAGAAGATAGGGGAAACAGTGCAGAGTCCAAGAGCTCTCTCAAGTTAAAGGATTCTTAATTTAAGATCTTTTTCTCTTCTATATGTGTATTTAAACCATGTACCTCTCCCCGCCTTCCCAACACACACGTCCAGTAAGGCCTGTGGAAATCATTCTCAAGGTCAGAGGAGACTAGCTGAAATACCTGGAAAATAACATCCATTCTTTTAGTAGATATTCAGTTTGCCACATATTTTTTATACAGTGTGCTTTTAACCCTTTCTCTATATTCAAGTTGTGCAGTCTCCATGCTGAGTGCAATGCTAAGCACGTGTGGGTATCAAAAACCATTCTGACTTGTTTGTGCATTCCCCCTGAAAACAATGAGGTTGCTCAGGTGTAATTGAACAGAATTTGAACCATAATCCTGGCTTTCTACTGAAAATGAACAGTAGTGCATGAAATAGGTAATATGCCCCTATTTTGCTGAGTGCAGGGCTCTGAAAGGTCACATTGGGAGAGAAACTGTGAATTGTTTGGAAAATAGCCAATTTGATTACAATGGGCAATTCTGAGCTTACGGCTTGCATGTGTCTATTCTGCCTGAAGTGGCAGCATTTGCAGTAACATCTGTATTGAAGAAGTACTGTAGAAGAGACCACAAACCTGATTTATATTTTGCTGAAGAATCAGAAATGGAACTTAAATATCAAAACTGAGATACAACCTGTTCAACAATGACTGTAATACGGACATTAAAAGTGCAAGTTCAGAAGCGTTATACTAATATTAACATATATCTGTCAAACACTCACAATAATAAATAATGGCTTGGTGGTGAAATGAACATTAAAGCTACCATTAAGTATTAAAGGATCATTTTCATTTTTACAAATAAAAAAATTCAAAGCAGATGGAATCTAAAGCCTGTATTTGCTTTTACTGTCAAAGTATAAGTTCCATCAATTTCCTGTTATTTGCCATGTGCTTTACTGTTAACTCAGGTGATTGCCACAGGTGACTAATGTGACTGATTGTGATTCATGTGACAACATCACCTCAGGTGATTCAAATGTCCTTGTCTCCTTGCCAAAAAATATCTGGATTCAAAAATCCTAGCTTCTCAAGGCTAAATCCAGTCATTTGGTCAATCTCATATACAGACTAAAAATACACATATCTTTTCTTGACACAGTAGTGTTTTCTGACATGTAATTCTTCAGTCTGAAGCACTATTGTTAAGGCACTGTGCATAAATGGGCTTTCCTCCATACGTTCTCTTTGTTCTGGATATCTTTCAGGATTTTCCTGTATCTGCTGGGAGTTTCTAGTTATCTAGTAAGCTTAATATACATCAGCTACACATGCTCAGCAGGTCTGACATTCTTTCAGAAATATGGTAGCCCTTAAAATAGATTCTTGATGATGGGTTACTTATAGCCACCTTTCGTTGTATGATTAATGAATAAGCATAGGTAGTGGACTGCAACAGGAACTTGCAAAGCGAACTTGCAAATGACCTGAATAATCAACCTATCTAGATCCTTTTTTTTATTTAATCATAAAGTCAAAGTAAACAAATCAGATTCCCTCCAATGGTTTAGTGTGATGGCTGCATAATTCACTAACAAGGTATTATCATATCATTCTTAAAATCGTCTGTGCTGCTGTTTCTAGGTAAACAATGGGGTCAAATATACACTTCTAATAATAAGTAAAAAAAAAGGAAAAATAAAAAGTATCTACTATCTCTAGAAGTGTCTTTAGGTATCTACTCCCTAATGAGCTACTGAAATTTTGCAGATGACGGTCAACAGGGATAATTTTTTTTACGAGAAATAGGTAAAATCTCTCCAATAATCTTAGATGATTGTCAAGGACTAGCTGGAGACCTCAAGTCTATTTTTTTTCTGCTCTTACAGTACAGTTTTTTCTTACTTAGTACCTGAATTACATATGTACATTTATCCATGCTTGGATACCGTGCTTCACTTTGGTGAAGGTTCCTTCATCACTCTGGCTTTCTAGTACCCAGGAAGGTTTTCATAGCCTTACTCTGATCTGCTGTGGTCATGGGTGTCTATGATACATCTCATGAAATACTCTCTTAATTTTCAGTGACAATAAAACAATGAAGAGTGTGTTTGAAGGATTCCCACCAAGCTATCATAGATTAATGGCCTAATTTTCAGTTTTCACTGCTCTCAAAATATTCATTTTGTGATGGTCCAGAGTCTTTGGTCTTGTAAAATGCAAGGAGTTGAAAGAAAACTTTTCATGTGAGCCCCTTAAAAATTGTCATAAACAGTCAAAGAAAAAAAAATATGCAAAACTGCCACAAATAGAAATCAGACTGGACTAAAAACAAAAACAGATTCTCCTTCAGCGACAAAGAGGATTTTAATACATGCTTCCAGCATTTGTGCTTTTCTTTGCTATTGGAAACTGTAAGTTAAAAATTATGCCACAGCTCCTGACAAAGCAGCTCAGGGGAAAAATACAAACAAATTATATATCTTTAGTCAGAGTACTGACTTTCTCTCTGTCAAAAAGAAGTGCAGAGAAATTTGCTTATTTGTAAGCTTTCTGAGAAAGATATCAAGACATTATTAGAAAGCACGTCTAGGTAGCAAATAGTTTTTGTATCCGTAAAGGTTTGATGTTTCAATTATTTTTCCAGACTCAAAAAAATGAAACTTCATACACTCATAGAATAGTGTAGGTTGGAAAGAACCTCTTTTCACAAAATGAAAAAGCCAAAAAATTAGGTTTGTTCAGTTGAAATTTTTCATTTGACCTAATTTCTGTAGTACAAATTAAATTACTTTTTAAAAGATAAATTTACTTCTGACTTAAAATTTTTGTTTCCTGACATTTCTATAAACAGCAAAGTAGGTATTTCTCATTGTATGTGATTTACTAACAATGAATTCATTGAAATGAAACAGCTCATTTTCTGAAATTCTTTTAACAAATCAGCATTTTTCACTGAAGAAATGATGAAAAATTCTTAGCCAGCTCCACTAGTGTATCTCTCTCTATAGATGAGTTTTATCACCTACAATTTATCATCTCACATGGCTTAGGAAGCACTTCTATTGCCTCTTCACCTGTCTAAAATATTGGAGCTTATGAATTTCTTTCCTGCCTTCTTTCGAATAGTTTAGAATAATCCAAATACACCAAGAAAGTTGTATTTCGCACAGATCAACTTTGGGAAGACTACAAGAAGTACAGGGTTTCTTCTAGCTGCAGAAGGGGTGACATTTCATCTTCTCTATATGTGAACCAAAGTTGTATTTGTGCAAAAAAAAAAGAACTAAAAATCCTTCTATCACTCAAATAAAACTGTTATCCCTATCCAGTGTTTCCCATTTAAATGTCAAGCGGTATCACAGTTTGTCTATGTTCTCTCACTCACGTACAGCAGATGATAGTGTTTTTATTGCTGGTGCAGAAAGCACTATATTTTCCAGCTTAAATAAAAGAAAGGAGGGCAGGAGAACAAATCCAGTTTCTTTTCCTGCTTCCTTTTAAGTAACCTTGAATGGCAAGTGTGCTGTTTATGCCTAGGCATCTCATCAAGAATACATGTCATTTAAGAGTTTGAGTCTAAATAAGGATCATATATCTCAATAGTGGGGTCAGATGATCTTTCAAGTTAAATTACAGGTCTTTTGATATGACTGTCAATGGAGATTTGACATTAAAAAATAACCCTCAGTGGGGCAGAAAGGCAATAAACAATTCAGGGAAATATTTAACTCATTCTACTCTTATTCTACCAAAATACAGAAAGGTAGACATAGAGATCTTGTGCAAAGTATTTTTTAGCTCAACTAGTTAGAACGTGTGGGCAGTTTTTCATTTACCTAACTTCCCTTTCTTTTTCAACCCTCCCAAGCTATATGTTGTTACATATTTCAAACTGCTGCTCCAGTTTCCATATAACCGATTCATCTGAGCTTGACACCAGCCCACATGACCACAGCCATATTTTCTACAAATTAAATAATCTGAAAATACATTTATCCCAGAAGTGTTAAAATCTCAAAAGTCTACTAAAGCAGGAAAGTCTTGTAGAATTAATAGGATTCAAAGTATTATTTGACTTAATCAGGAGTTTTCCTGGTAGATTTTTTTTCCAAAAATTCAGTGTTAAATTTTTTGATGGGAACATGTGTACAAGTTTCAAGAGGCATGGAATTTTTGGTTAAAGCAAGAGAAAAGGAGCGAAAGGCTTCTTCCCCAGAAGAGACACTAGCCCGGCTTAGAGAGTTCACTTCTGCATAGAACACGATTCACAGTCCTGCTCCAATGACTAATTACTTCTACAGACTGAATATTCCCAACAGAAGAGACTAAAAGACACAGTGAGACAATCTGCTGGTAACAGCAAACGTCCAGAAGGGCCAGGGTTAGTCTATGCTTCCCAGAGAGTGAAACAGCTTAAAAGAAAGCAGTTGGGAGAGGACATGTTAGGCCTCCTTGATATATTCCTCTAGATTGACAGTAAATGTTTTACTTTTCTCAAAGTCCCAAATGATCTCCCTACAAATAATATGGATAAAGAGTACAGAGATTTATGACAGGCAATGCAGCAGCATTAAAGCAGAAATAAAACCTTTAAAGGATGGTGGGTTTTCTGGATCAGCCACCGGAATGGCAGGTCTGCAAATGCAGCTTGGGAGGAGTCCTCCATCCCCACGGTGCATCTCACCGTGTTTTCCATGTGCCCTGCAGACAGGTCTGTTTTGGAAGGGAAGGCCCTTTTAGAGAACGGCATTCAAACCACACTTGTTTCCAATGTATTAATTAGAATTTAACAACTGGGCAAGGTGTAATATGCAAATAAACAAACACAATTAGAATAAAGTGTGTAAATAGCAAATTCATCTAATGATCAGGTTCATTAAATTACTTCACATAAACCAACAATTCCTTATAAGCTCTATGCAATAATTTTGGAAGTTTACAGTCTTGTTTAGCTCTCAGCAGAGAAAATAACAGGGCTTTTATCAACCCTGGGTGCCAACTGACATATTTAAATTCCAGCCAAATAGCTGGTACAGAGAGTGTCAATCGCTCCCAGGTTGAAAGTAGTGTTGAGACTACTGCTTTGCTGCCAGCTAGGCTAGCTTGTGCACATTATTCGTTATCAAACACCAGTCAACCTTTCTTTTCACTGCCCTTTCCCCCTCCAAACTCCCAACAATGGCTACCGCAGATTACTTGGAGATATTTCCATATTTCAACATGACATAGCTTTTAAAATGTAATATTCAAAAGATAAATTCAATGAAACAGTATGATTTATCATGGTTCAACTGTAGCTAGTTATTTCCAAAAACATTCTTAGTGACTGTACTCTAACGCGCTCTGGGGATTCTTACTGCACATGTATGCCAGCCATCAGTATGCATTAAAAAATCCTCAACAGTGTTAAAGTAGAGATGGTTTATAAAAGTGGGAAAACAAACAGTAGAAACATAAAATCTGAGAAAAAGGTTAAGCATCTAACGGACTTGAAAAGAATATACAAAAGCCTTTTTCACTTAAAAATGCAGTTTGGGAACTTAGTTTTTATATGCAGTAGCACCTGCATCATGAAAGAAATGAACTGTGGGAAAGCTGTTTTGTGTTAGTTTTTACACTGTTTGTTTGTTTTTAGATTAATAGTATTTTATTATTAATTCTTTCCTCAACTGAAACTAGGATTTCAAATGATGTGTAGAATGTATTTTCTGGAAGGATAAGCCATGCAGAACACCGGACTTACCCATTCATTCAAGAGCAGAATTCAGTGCTATATTCTGTATTCTCCCTATAGTTCTGTTTCAGTTCCCTTGAAGCCTCAACAGTTAGAAGATGAGTTCATATGAAAGAATTAGTGATATCCCTTTTAACATGAGCTTAAGAATCCTGAAGACGGCTGCAGGCTCTTGGCACATCACACTAGATGAATGTGTTTGAATCTGTACCTAAAATTTTTAGATCAATGTCTTCAGGTTTTTGGTAGGTATTTTTTTCCCTTTAGATAGACATAGGCCACATTACGTGCAGTTCATCATTTGAAGAATAAGGATTAGGTTTTGACTAATTGGAAGATTTGCCTGCTACTTAAATGAAACTTGTTTGCAGTTTCATCATCCATGTGGAATCCAGAAGGGCATCAGACTAACCCATCAATTTAGTTAGAAAAGAGTAAATGAATAAATAGATTGGCAATTTTCTCCCTTGGGACACTCATTGTCACTACATTGTTTCTCTATTATTAATTACCTATGTAAAAATAATTCACTGTACAGCAGTATATATGCTATGCTGCAAATGACTGGATCAGATGCCTTTTTTTTAATCTTTCTGTGTGCATTTGAATCTTCTAGCATCAGCAGCAGATGCCCAGTGGATGCTTGCATTCTGAGGGAGAAAGGGGAAAATGAAGTTGCAGCCGTCAAAGGGTTACAGCCTACATTTTTGGATTATACAGTAAAGTTAGTTCTTTTGTGTGTTACTTGAAAGACTAATTTACTGCTCCTACACTGTTTCTAAGCTTCGGATTTAGACTGAATTGCAAGCAGTTTGTGTGCAAGCCTGAAATGAAGTGTGTGAGCAGATGTCACTGACAGGTCAAGGAGGGCTTCAGACACCAAAAGCGCCCAGAGTCCCAGATGAAAAGGGACAGGACAGAAGAAAAACAAATTTCTTTGAACCAAAGTCTTTATAAGGCTCGCATACAGAAATCTTGACACAATTTAGTAAGAGGAGAAAAAATATGTAAAAAATATATTTTTTCAGTAAGCCAAAACATTGTATATTTATTTTACTTAACTGACAGGAGAGGGAGAAAAGGACTTTCCTCTTATAAACTTCAGGCTGTCTTCTAACTGTTCCTGAATGCCAGAGGGACAAGTAAATCGAACTCCACCCATTACACCATCAGATGTATCCCCCATAAATATTTTTCTTACATACTGTATGAACATTTTTTCAGACTTATTCAAATAAATACACTTCTCATTTCCATGTCACAGGCTTTACCACATGTCTTTTATCCCCACTGCTATAGTATTATTAATCCTTTAAAACTGGCAAAAACTAAGTCAAAGCAGAAATTCAGAGAATTCTCAGTCCTGCCTCCCAAAGGAGTCTCATAATTTCAGCTCCAGTCCTGTGTAATTTCAAAGCAACTTCACTGATTCTTCCAGAAAACAATTCCTTCACAACTGAATTTTTTGAAAAGGCTCAGACATCCTGCCTCTCTGAAAATGCTACCAATAATCCAGGAGAAACACTTTGAGTATTCTCCAAAGGATAAGATATGTTATTTTTTTTCTTACAGCCCTCTCTTGCATTCTCTAGAAGAATAGTGCTGTCTCTGAAGCACTCTTCAGACAAAGATGTGGCTTTGGGGGACATAGCAGTAAAAAATTGTGTTCCCTTTGGGCTTTTTGTATAGCAGAGTGCATTTTTTTCAGCATCTTGTATATTATCTGCTCCCTGCAGAAAGGAATTCTAAACTAAATTCCTTGTGGGAACTCCTTCCATACAGTGCAAAACTTTAATTTGCACCCTCTGCTTCCTGTGTTTGACATAAATTCAAATTTTCTGGCTTTCGCCAGTCTTCCTACTCTCTTAAGAAATTCATGGAGCAAAACGATCTCACCTGTCAGTCTCCTCTTTCACAGAGTGTAGTCCTAATTCCTTTGGTTTATTTAGTACAACTAGTGGCTACTAATCCCTGCCTCATTCTGTTTTCTTTGTTTTATCTTTGTCCATCGCTGTAATAAATTTATACTCAGTTGATTGAAAATGAGGATGAGAGAACGTTAAGATCTCTGCAGTCCTAAAGGAGGTTAATTTCCTACTCCTTAAATCCATTTATGCACATTTGACAGAGGTCTGTAAATACTTGTGCATTTTGATGCACTAGCTTTAATCCCTCTATTTCACATTTCTTCTCACTGTTACCTATGAAGTATATTTTTGCAGTGTAATCATCTTTCAGAGTCTAGTCCTATGCTTTGTCCATCTACTACTCATTACTTTATTTTTATCTGGTTCATTCGTCTTGCCATACACATAAATAGCTTCTCTGTACTGGCAGGTCTCCCTATTTCTGTATTATCTGCAAATAGTTTTGCTTTACAATATTTTCATCCTTCTCAGGCCTTGAACTAATAGTATGAATAAGAGGAACAAATCTGGACCCTGCTCTCATCCATGTAATTCTCCACTCTTCCTTTTAGTTCCCACCAAAGCATTATGATCTCTCCGTAGTTGAAACCACCCTTAATCCACTCAAACATTTCACCCCTCATGCCAAACTTCTGACCCACAGTTTATCCACTTCGTGCTTGTTGCTGCAGCAAAAAGCATCACAAAGCCTGCATAAATGGTACCTTCAGCTTCCTCTGGCCAGCCCTTTGCTCTCCTGCCTAAAAATAAAAATGCTGTCAGCTTATTAAGATGAGATCATCCCCCTGTTAATCCATGTGCATTCCATCTGATCAAATAGCAGCTCAGTAAGGGTCCCTCAATTGTGGTTCTAATGAGTTTTAATAGCATTTTCTCCACCAGTGCTATCCATATTGTTGTCTGCTTCCTTCTGCCATCTCTGACATGGCAGAGCAGTGGCTCAGCACTGAGAGATCTATGGTACATGAATAACAGTTCTCAAAACAACACAGCATGAGGACTTCAGAAATATTCAGAACAATTACTCAAAGTTCAGAGATTCAGGGTGCACGTTGAATGAATACTACTCCTCAAAATGTCACAGCAGGAGGATTTCAGAAACTTTTAGGTCCTCCTGCTCCTCGAAGGCATGTACAACATACCCTGTTGATTGAGCAAATCAGGACACTAAAAGCTTGATCAAGAAATCTTCCATGTTCTTTCTGAAACTAAACTGGTCTACAAAAATTCTAGTGATGTTCTCCATTTTAGCCTATTAGCTTTGACCCTAGGGAGAGATGTTTGAGCCACCTGTAAAACACAAAAAAAGACTTAATTTGTTGGAAGAAATAATAGTGATTGAGAGTTGTTACTTCCAATTGAAATACCTGCATTTTCTCTTTCCCTGTTCAATATTTACTTCCAATAGCAAATTGGTCTGCTAGACTGCTGAAAAATGTATGTAGCTTACAGTAGCTTACAGTCAACATGCTTGAAAAATGTCTCTTATTCAGCATGGTATGGCCTTGATTGGCCTGCTCTGGCTATGTGATTGTATCAAAAAAGGCAAGAAAAAGGCACATCAGAAAATCAGGTGTAATCCCCAGGCTAAATACATTCATCCAGTACCAGCCACTGCACAACATGGTCTGATTAAAGAGCCCCTAAGAACATTGTGTGGAGTGATTAACTCAGAGAGTTTCACACAGTTTATGAGACCTGTGTCCCTTCTCTGAAACACACTCATACTTTTAGCTGTCACATTTTTTTCTGGTTCTAATTACATCTGGGTAAGTTTTATATTTTCCTAGCATTAATAGCTGAAATGTCTGCATAGTGGTATTTAAAGTTGTATCAAAGACATCCAATAATGAGAGCACACTTACAGGGAATTTCAAAGTTATCTGCAAAATATAATTTTGGACTGAAACTCAGCAAGAAAAATCTCATCCCAGAAGCAAATTCTTTTGTAATATTAAGGGAAATGGGACTGAAGGGGGAGAGAAAAGAGAAAATTACTGTAAAGGTGAACAAAAAAGTGCTTTGTGGGGAAGTGAAGAGACTACCTTCAAAGAGCTTAGAATCCCAAATACTGAAGAGAATATGTGTGCAGACTTAAATGTGACAGTCATTTTCCCTTTGAAAGTCAGTTTCTGCTTAGGTTCATGTTGAGTGTCAAGTGTTTGCCCTTCAAAAGATGCTGAGTACTTATTTTAGAAGGCTTACTCCTCACCCCAAGCAGTGACTTTTGCTTGTAATTAGTTAATTGTGTGCCAAGTCCCTTCTATTAAATAAACTCATAAGTGAGTTCTGAGCAGTGAAGAGTATCCTGGATCTCTCACTCCCCACCTCTTTTGGAGCACCTCTGCAATAGCTGACTTACTTATCAAGGGATTCTGATCAGGACTCATGCTTGATCCAAGTGGACAATTAAGGAATGTGAATCTCTTTCCAGTATCACTATTAAAAGGAAAAAAGTGAAAGACATGGCTATTCTTGTGTTTGGGTTTCTTCGGATGTTTCAAAGCAAAACCGAGGACACAGTACTTGAGTGCACCAAGTACTAGCGAAACCATGGCAATTATTCTGGGCCTGTAGGTTTCTTTCCTGACTTTTAAAGCCACAGTCTGTGCGAGAGAAACAAATCAGACGACAATATAAACCAGAATAACCACCAACAGAAGTGACAATGTGAAGCAGAAGCACCTCATAAAGCCCCCAGGACACAGAAGAACAGATAGCTACAGAGATCCTCCAGCTTTCCAAGATGTATTGGCAGGGAAAAGGGAAGGCAGCAAGGCTGCCTCTGCCAAGAACAGCATCTGATGGCTAAGGAGTCAGTAACTAACTTACACCAACACACACCAACAACTGGAGCAAGGCTTCAGCAGGGCCGGTGTCAGGGATGTTCTCCTGCAAGACACGCGGGCAGCACGGAGGCAGACTCTGTGCAGCGCTGACCTCAAGAGCCAGCAGCGGGAGTATGAGGAGCCCCACCTGGGCTTGCCTGGCCGCGGTGCCCACTGTAACTTATCAGGGCTGAACCAGGCAGAAGGCAGGACCTGCCTCTTCCCCACCGAGTTTGCGCTCTCTAACAGCTGCCAAAACTGTCTCCACATGCAAGGAATTAAGTTTCACAGACGCCTGTGAGTTCAGTATTACATCTATTCTGAAAAATTGATTATATCCAGTCTAAGGAAAGCAAGGCCACAGGATGTCAGGAGATCTGTCCAAGGTCACATAGCAGATCTATGAAGAGCCTGAAATGGAGGAGAGCAAGGACTGCTAGCTCCTAGTCCTTTGATTAATAACAAAACCGACATGTCCTCTCTTACACTCTGGTCTACGTCCAAGTTAATTAAACCAGCTTTGGGTGTGGACATTATTAAATCCGTTGAAACCCAGCTAATATCAGATTAACTTGCACCTGCAGATGCAGAGCTACCAGCTAAACTGCTATAACCTGTTTTAAGCAAAATAATAACACGAATCCTCACAGTGGTCCCACCAGCTCGGCTAGTTTGAAATCACACCTCCACAGGCTAGTGCAGCGGCTGCATCAGGAAATCTGTGCACGGCAAAGGGGAAGGGAAAAGAAAAGCAAGCCAGGCAATGCCTAGTGACAGAGAACTAAGAGAATGTAACTGGTACCTTAACATTCTCTAATATTTCAATTGCAAGTTAGTTTTGTAAAACATACGATATTGCAGCTGCAATTACTAGGAATTACTAGGCAATTGTCTATTCAAACGGTTGAGCCACGTAGGGAAGTGAGTCCTTTCTCCACAATGTCTCTAGCTCAACCAGCTGACCTAGCTGAGAAATACAGGCATACTATGGAGCTCACAAGCCTTTCCTCCATTTGAGAATAAAAGCTACAGATTCCAAGCTAAAAATTTGCTAGGAAAAAATGCTCTGAGTGTTTGACCTTCCAAAGAACTGCTCAGCAAAGTCGTACCTTACATATGATACAAAGCGCGTAAATACAGTTATCTGAATCCCACTGTATCTCTGTGTTTCCTTCATTTTGCATTGCATAAAGCACAAAAAATGCATCAAAGCCTCTTCTTACTATTTTTTAAAAACTACAATTTCATGATAGCTTCTTGGTCTTAACCATCATAACTTAGACCCATTAGATCAGTGTTTCCTGGCTACACTGATATGTCTTGTGGGTTTACTAGTTAAGGAAGCAGTGACTGCTTTAAAGAGAATTTCCTGGGAAGAATCCAGTGGTGAAAGGAGCCTGGCTTATATAGAAGCACTTGAAAGGAAATACCAGATGCCAAGTGCATCGGTCTAGAGGCTCTGTTTTCCTGGCTGTGGGCAAAACATAGGAGCAAAGCCAAGAGGAAAGTCGCATCAGCACTCAGCGTTGTTCTTTGCTCAGTCTTTTACTAAGATCGTTGTGGGTGGAAATTACTTTCCCATCAGAGACAGATATTGCCAAAATTAGCAGCAAAAAAGTCTGGTCTTGCCATCTGAGCCTCATTAGCATACAAAATATCTCTATAAGAAAGAATTGTGTCAATTGCTGAAGCTGTGCTCCATTGTCTTAAATGTTGCTGTTCGCAGGCAGAGCAGCTCACCCACCTTTACTCTGAGATAATTCACACTCACATCACTGCAGCGCTATGGAGGGAGGGCAGAGAGAGTGAGGGGCTGTGTAGGAAGAAAGTGCTAAAACTCTATTCAAATTATACTTTACAAGCGTGAAAAACAACTAGATGGAAGCAAAAAATCAAGATAAATAGGGGGAGGAGAATGGTTAATTACCTTGCACTTTGCAAGGACTCTGTAAGCTTCAGATAGGCTCCCTCAGAGTAGGATAGATAATTCCCAATAATATCAGCTCTTAGCAAGATAACACTGAAAAGGGAAACCAATTTTAAGAAAACAATGTCATTTAAAAAGACAGTGACTTTACTATGGGGTCATTTTGAATTGGGCAAATTAACAATTAACAAAGGCTCTCATGTACCATAATCTCTGCTTGTTCTATTTTAATAGTTATTCCAGTACAGAAGACTCTCTTCAGCAACTTGAGATCTAATATCTGTTAATTTTGTGCAACTCTAAAGGAGCCACTGACTTGCATTTGCAACTTGCCCAACACTTCCTCCTCTCTCATCACTTCTTCTAGGAATATATCTCTTGAAAGTGTCAGGGCCATCAGTGGAATTTCTTTAACTATATATTTTTGCACTCCAAAGTGAAACTGCTAATCAGTTAGGAAGTGGTTATAAGAATGCATAACTAATGTGACACCAGGAAATTAACCCTATTTCCCCAACTGTGCTTCATACCATTTCATGTCCAGAAAGCACTAATAGTGATGAAAACGTTCACCCAAACCTGTGCTCTAACATCAGAGCTCAAGAGGACAGCTCAGCTTTTCTAACTCACCAGCACAGCATTATCTGAGGGCTTTGTTGTCTGTGAAACATGTATTTTAATAACAGCCCTTTATGTACTTAGGTACTGTTAAGTCTAAGAGAAAAAGAGAGGCTGAGACAGTTATCTACTTCAGTAGATTGAAATCCTGCAAGTCCAGATCAAGTTGCTTGTTCATAGTCTCACATGAAATTTATGATGGAATGAGAAATAGAATATATTCTAGAATAGCCAGTGAATAGGTTACCATAAAAACATCTTTTTTTCTAATGCTAGTACCAGCTACATTACCACAAATCTCCCAGGGAGAAGCATGAGAATACTACAGAGAGTGGCAGAAAGACACTGTGAAGAAAGCTTCTGTTGAACAGCAGAAGACAGTTTATTTTAAAATATATATATTTCTAGCAAGTTAAAAAAAAAAGTCTAACACAGAAATCTACAAATACATACATAAACAGAGCACAGAACTTTATGTCTGCTTGACCCTTCATGGCAGAGCTAATAAAAAATCTCTTCTGAAAGCAAAGGAAACAGGAAAGGTATGTGAAGTATTACAGTCTATTCAGAAATATCTTAACCTCTGCAGTGTGCCAAATAAGTTAATCAGTGAAGGGTTAAAGGAATAATAGACCCCTACAGCTTGCCAGGCTGGCTTCAGCTAACCCATATACACAATTTTGGAGGCCTACCCTTGCGTCCCACTTTGAAATCTGACCTCATTGCTCTGGCTTCTCCTAGGTAGAATGCTAATTATCCTACAGAAATGACACAGCAAGGCTGTGTGTATGCCTATGCTATGGCTGGGCTGGGGTCTGGATTTCAATGCTTTAGATACTGTCAGGGCAAGTCAAAGTTATATATGAAACTTTTTTAGCATGAAAAATGACTTTCTCTCCCCAGAAATAAATTATTTCTTGTACATTTTTCATTTTACATTTTGAGGGGGATTTGTCAAGTAAAACAATTTTTCACTTTTCCAGCTTTTGGGCTTCTCTCTTCCTTTCTCCTCTACACTTTTAACCCATAGAAGCAGGAAAAACAGATAGATGAAACGGATTTTAAAAATGGTTAAAAGGTGGTGAGAAAAACAACTAATGAACATCCAAAACCAAAACAGTTTTAATTTTCTTTGTGCATACTTAAAAAAAAAGTCAAGGTACCTTTTAAGAATGTTTGTGCAGTACACTTGATCTCTTTTTTCAACTTGGGTCATAATGTGTGTTCTCCTAACTAGAAAAGCGTTGGAATAGGGTTTCACAGAAAGATTTAAGCTGAGGATGAAAGATGTATCTTCCTACCAATCTCATTGAAAGATTTTTCTCCATTCTGAACAGAAAGATAAAGTCCATATGTCCACTGGAAATTGATATATCTTTTTGTAATCAAGGAGAAGAAATCTATATATCATTTTGTTTCATTTTCCTCTCATAAATCAGTGTCAGGGGATTAAGAATAGCAATAAATAAACAAACAAATCAAACACATAAAGTGCAACTGAGAATTCCAAAATACTTTACAAAAAAGGATCAGAACAATTTGCTTTTTTCTATAATGAGGGCTTTGAATCACAGAAAAGAAAAAAAAAATGTAGTATAGTGAGTCAGTGACAGAGCATGGAATGTTATCCAGGTTTCTTAATTCCTACCATTATTTCCTGTCCATATAAATGTCATCCATAGACAGGGTTTTTGAAGTTGGGTGAAGCTTCCTTTGGCATTTTTCCTAGTACTTCAGGTATGCAAAGAAATGATGTCACCTGGAAACTATTGGAAGAAGTCTTTCCAAATTGGAAGGTTATTGGAACAGAAATAGATGGGGATTTTCAGCCAAAACAAGAAATAGTCAAAAAAAATCGACATTCTTCTCATCTTGGGTAACATTTTACTGGCACGTTTCTGGGTAAAACCTCTCTTCATCTACAAGGTAAACATGGCAGATGTCTGCTCACATACCAACAACTCAATGCTATATTCAAATCCACAAATATTGGGAGACTGTTTTGCCAAAGAACTAGGGAACTGGACTATGATTCAGAAGTATTTGCATGTTTTTTGGGGTATGTCTTTTGCATGTCAGTTCCAACCTTGCAACTCCAGTTCCACAGGAATAAGCTTGGGGCAATAATAATTTCCTTGTTAATGAAGCAATCTGCAGTCTCCTGAGAATAAGCTCAGCAGAACTAGGTACTGCCAGTATCACCAGTGAGACTAACTATGCATGTCTGCGAGTCCAAGAGTAGGTAGTAATGCCACCATTTTTCCAAAATATGTGGTTCTGCACAGAGGTGACCTCCTCTGTTTATAGGGAAATAACCCCAAAGAATAAGTGTTCTGGAAAACTGGGGGAGAGTACAGTATACTCCAGTTCATCCCATTCTAGTATCTAAGACCATTCTTGATATAGAACCTATTTGTATGGTATTCAGATACCAGAATTCCAGGTATTTCAAATTCAGCTCTTTGTTGGTGACATATGCCATTACTTTCAAAGGGAAGAGTCAGATTTGTGAGTCAGGTCATGGAAAGATTTTAAAGCATTTTTCCACCTCATTCAGAAATCTAGATACAAAAGCCATATCTCAAGGACATCACTTGAATTTGTGATATGCCCTGAAGGGCTATGGTAAGTCCAGAAATCAACGACTAGATTGAACTATACTGTAAATATGCTGTAGACTTTCTTCACCTAAGACAGGTATATTGATGATAATTTCATATTACTTAACTGCTTCAGACAATCATGTGTGAGGGGATGCAATAATGTGAAAATTGTTTATACAAATCCTAGGAGAAGATTTCAGCATTGCAGGATATGTGGCAGGTTTTTCTCTTTGCCGACGAGTAATGCTGCAAGCCAAGCTGTAACCCCTACAGCTATACTGTATATGTATGTGTCAAGTAAATGGCATTGCTGAGAGTGATAGGTGGTAGCAGGAATGTGTAGAAAGCAATCCTCTCTTGCACCAAGCATTCAGTAATTTTGCATCATTTGAAATACAGCAGAGAAAATTGGAAAAGAGTGAAGAGCAGATCAAGAAGAAGGCCTCTACTCATGCTATCATCTCTCAAGCCAAGCAGGAGTTTTCACCAGTTATGGAGGCCCTGGTGACCCACAGTCCAGCAGATACCTTCAAGGGATGGCCTGCAGAAAACTCCAGATCTCTGGGAAGAACCAGCAGTATCTGGATTAATGGAGAGAGAAAAGTACAGATATCACCAGCATTAACCTTGTATTTGTATGAACATCTACTACATCTACCTATCAGCAGGAGAACTCTCTTTCTATTGAAAAAAAAAAAAAAAACAGTCTGCATTTTGCTATTGTACAACTTATTAGGAATAATATCTTTTATAAAACAATGACACACGCCATCTTAAACCATATATCTTTTTAGATTCAGACAACACAGTAGTGGAGGAATATGCATGTCTGTGAAGCCTGATAGGAACAGATATATACTTACATACCTATGTGGTTTATAAGGCACAGTTTGAGAGGCACTTGTCTCTCTCCCACACTACCTGTGAGCCTCCTGAACCCATACATACAAGGTAAAATTTGAACAGGATTGCAGTAATGGTTACAGCCAGCATCAGGACAAGGCTTTGCAAAGGATCTGGTGTAAAATATTATTTTAAAAATCCTATTCATTTATTTTTTTAAATAAAATATGTTACCATCCTTAGCTCTAGCTCAGATTTTTTCTTCGGGAATTTGTGACTGAAAGAGCAGGTGACTCAATGAGACACTAAAATTCAAGGAGTCTCCCCTGCCCCCAAAATGCTTCTTCAGAGAAGAGCTGTATCCAGCAGCTCCTCAATCCAATATCACACACTAAACTGACAAGTCTATAGTGCATACAGCAGTCACTTATTGCTCAATTTCATTTCCTTGTGGTTTCTGGTTAGCAAACAATGATCAGAAAATGCCATCTCTGTTAACTCAGAATAAGCAGAGAGGCAAATTTTCCTGTTACATCTTGCTTTAAAGGGTAACTAACTCCTTCATCTCTGCAAAAACTGGATGTTCACAAGACACTTTCATCCGAGGAATGTACTCCCAACATGTGCTGAATAATGCCAGTTTTTGCTCCCAGAGCAAACATATCCTAACATGTACCACTGCACTATCTTCTCTCCGTTTTGACAGCAATCAATCCGGGCAGGGCCTGAGAGAGTCATTTATTTTAATATGCAGCTCTCTGCAAATGCCACCCATAGGTGGTTAAATCACCCTGCATTGCATCTGAAAATTCCTATGAAATTCTGATGCTTCTGACGCTGGCTAGTTTCAGCCTTTCGCTACACCGCTCTCTTCAGACTGTGTCAGACTCACTCTGGATTTACACGAGTGTAAAAAAGCAGAGTTTGATGCACTATGGTCTCATCTATGAGTGCTTGGGCAGCAAAGCTCCTGCTGGGGTTCTGTGTGCTGACTCTAAAGCACAGTGACAGTTTGAAGGAGCACTAGGTGAACTGGGAGGATGAGACAAATCTGTGAAAAATGCAGAGAATAGGGTGCATCAGGAAATATTTTTAACATGAATCAGATTTTTCACCTAGTTGCAACCTATATCCTCAAAACTATTAGAGGGCACGTTGGACTCGTCAATACTTCGATTTGACCAATAGAAAAACTCATACAGAACAGCAAAGATGCACAAGTAAATTTTTTATTATGAGCTTCATATCACAAATTGGTCTGCCCTCTTCCCTGTGTCCCTTTGTAGGTATAGGTTTTGTCAACTCCTCAGGCTTCTCCCCTTTGAACCGTCAAGGATGGCAAAGCTGGTTTTCAACCGTGTCTTGCTACTGCAGCCTTTCTGCGAGACTAGGATATCTGTATGGTGAAGAAGCTGCTGATGCAGCAGCTGTGTCAAAACAGCAGAACCAGCCTCTGAACATGCCACCCAGCAAGTGCCCAACACAGACGAGAGCTGAATGGTTCAGAGGAGTCATCATGATCCTGTTCAGTGATATTGTTATGCCATGACACTTGTCTACCTCTCTCTGTATATATATATACACATATATATCCATGAGTACAGTATCAATGAAGCTGGTTAGTATATATATAATAGGTATAAAAGATATTAAAAGAGAAATAATAAAAAAGATATTTGAAAAGTAATACTTTCTAGATGAAAAAAAAAAACATATAATCTGCCAAAACTAGGTTATTGCAGAAGTTTTGAGACTTTCTAGGTGAGGTTGGCTTTCTAGAAATACTTGTTTTCTAAGGCTTTCCTACAGACAGACGACAATAGTTATACGATCATTGTTATAACCCAGGTGAGGTTGCTTGTGGTATTTTTCAGCAGATGCAAGGGATGGTTAGAGGCATCGGCTCCACTCCAGCAGAACTGTTGAAATTAGGACTGGCTTCTTTATAGGAATTTAGAGGGCATAAATATCCATAGGCAACAGGTATTTCTATGCCTGCAGGTAAAAGTGGTAATAGTAATTACAAAGCAATACATTTCTAATTGCAATAGATCACACCCTTCAAGGCTAGACTCAGAGATTAGTTTCTCAGTCTTTAAGCATACTAAGCAGTTTTTCTAGCAAGATACAGTATGTTTTCAGCAGCATACTTAAGGAAGTAGAAAATGCCTGGTGAAAACTTTTAAGTTATATGGGAATGTATTTGCTTACACTTACCAATTCCTGTAGTCCAAGAAAATTACTGAAGACAGTAAAAGAAAATGACTTTAACACTTCCACATTCTAAACAAGTATACAGGATTAGGATAAAATCCATTTGATCCTTTGGATAAAATCCTTTTGAAAGAAGAAGGTGTTACTCTGTTTAACAGTTTGCTCACTGTGAGGCATTGCTCACTTTTAGCTGTTGCTCACTGCACCTCCACTCTGTAACTGCCACAAGGCTTCTGACAGGTTTGGCCTCCTGACACAATGGCATACAAAAAAGACAACTGCAGTGGATGGTGTTGTAGTAGCCGGTCGCCTTCAGGAGGGCTTAAGCGAGTATATTCTGCCAACAGTTGCACAAGGGTAGCAGCCTCCTGCCAGTCAGAAAGATCCGAGCAGCACGTGAGTGCTCACTTGCCAACACATTGCTCCTTGCAGCTTCCACAGACTCCTAGAAAAATAGAACTGAATCACAATTACTAAATAGTACAGGTTGCTTAGTGTTTTGGTAAGGAAGATGATACAAGCAATCAGGTTTTTGTTGTTGTTGTTTGTTTTTCTCCAAAAACCTCAAGGACAATTCTCTTAGAGTTGTTTCTTTTATCCTACAACATCATGACAACATTCTTACCAAGAACTTCATTCAGGACATTTTTAAAGACTTTTATTTAAGTATTTTTCTGAATTAGAAAACAAAATCCTCCTTCTCTGCTGTTTAAAACCTCCCAGTGTCCTCATTATGTCGCTGCTTATTTAACTAGCTTAGCTGAGATATCTTTGTCCTTTTTTATTTTTCCCCACATTGCTTTAGTCAGTTTTTTCCTGAAGAGTCCATTGCATAGCAATACGGCTATGACCTGCCATTGATAACATCAACAAGAGAGCAAGGCTTCATAACAAGAAAATTAGCTTCTTGTAGCAATAATTAGTTATGGGAGAATATACCCAAACTATCATACCCAAACCACCGAACTCAAACTACCTTGATTTAGAGAGCGGTCATAACGCCACCTTGCAGAATTTGCATGTGGATATATGGATATAACACCACTACCAGAATTTGCATATGGATTTAATGGGGGAAAAAGGAGGCAGAGACAGTGTAGACTGCTGTTTACTATCCTGTTCAGTCTTTCCCCTCTCCTGCCTCTAGTGTCTCTGCTTTATCCCTCTGCTCTCTCTAGCGCCAGTGTCTCACGTCTTTGCTGCACACAGTTGCAGCCCCTCCTGGACTCCTGTAGCACTGAAGAGAAGACGAGCGCTGTGCCCCCTCTCTGTGAAGGAGCATGTGTCAGTGTGCACGTGTGCACTTACACGTATCTACACCCCAGGTCTCACCACCTTGGATCCCTGCGACACAGGGCCACCGCTATTGCTTGACTTGAGGCCAAGGGCCTTAAAGGAAATGTTGTATTTCTATGGCAGGTATACACTTACTGAAAAAAAAAAAAAGAAAAAGAATACTTCATCACAAATCCTATTTTCCTTTGAATGGAAAAATTTTACTCGGACCTTCTCAGCTTGTTGATGGCTCTCAGAAACCAAACTAGTGTTTTCGACAAATTCCTTTAGCCTATATGTACATGGGCTTTCTTTATCCTCCAGAACTAAATTGCTTTTGTGCACAACACAAACCACATTGTCCTTCTCTGGATACCATCCCAAGTCTACTGTCCAGCAGAACTTCACACAGAGGTCTATGACTTACCAAACATCATGGGGCAAACCCTGTGATGGCAAAACACATCTTCACCTCTGTGGATCCATCTAAAGAGATGAAGAGGGAAAAAATGGAGAAACAGGAGATGTCAAACCTTCAGCATGCCACACTGGTCTATGATACCAGCAGATCTAGCCTAACTTCCAGTTGTTTTAAACCTCCATGAGTCTTTCTTTTCTCTGAGCATCTTCATAACAAGTGGCAACAGTCCTAAATGAGCACATCAGGCATCACTGCCATGGGGCACAGGTTCCCTTTCTTCTTCTCCTCCTGCACCTTCTCTTGGATAGTGGGCATTAATCTTTCCTCCTCACCATGGCAATTTGTAGATGTTAAATTTTACCCAGGAGGGCTTATCAAATGCAAGAGAAGCCAAATAAGAATTATAACTCAGAAATGTATATTAAAAAAAAAGTGAAAAAACAAACAGCTATAAAGGCTACAGAATTAAAACAATGTCTTTTCCCAGGTTCATGCTGAGCTCTAGGTGCATTCAACATTTCATGCAAATCAGATGTAATTTACTGTGTGATTTGTTTCTTCAATAAAAAAGTGAGAATATGGAGAACAATAATTTTCCTACATTTTAGCTACACATTTCTCCATAAATAGAATAACTATTATAATGACTTCTAGTATGTGCTGGTAGAGTGATTGCCCCTGTGCAAAACATAGGGATATCATTTCTGTATTATGCCCAGGATGCTTCACAGGGTTCAGTTTTATATGTATGTGCGCCTGTACACAAATAACGCATGCACACGCACACATACATACACACACACAGTTGTGCAATATAGATATAGATATAGATACAGATATAGATATATATGCAATACAATCCATATATGTGTGTGCATGAGTGTGTATATGTGTGTGGATGAATTTTGCTACCAGTTTTCCTCTTGGTCAGAACCACCATATGCCCTCAGGCAATAGGGCAATGATCCAACTCCTGGTGCCAAAAAGAGGGCTAGTCATGAGACGCTAGTCACCTCTCAAAAGCAAAGGTTTTTTGATTGTAAATGACAGGTATTTTATCAATTAATGTTATGTAGGCATCTAAGAGTTGTTATATTCAAAATACATCTATAATCAGCATTACCTGGCAAGAAAATGTAATGGTGTCAATATAACATGCAGTGATGATGCTAACCAAAGACATTGCCATAGGTACCATTTTTCATAGATTTGTTGCAATACAAGGAGTGATGAAATGGTCAGGTCTAAGAATCCTTCAGTTGACAAAAACCTGACAAACAGGCACTCCCTGAGGTATAAAATGGGACTGTATGGCACAGAAGGTATTGTCACAATGTCACCATTCAAGGAAAAACATTAAGCACTTAAAATTTTCTCAAAAGCATTTTATTCAAACTATCCTGTTATTTAATTACTAAAAGAGTTAGGGGAAGGGTAATTCCTGGGGAGAAGCATTTATGTGAATATTTTATAGAAGAAACCTTATCTGCAATGCAGGGAAATATGTACAAAACAGAACAAGATGCAAGGTTATAAAATGCAGAAGATTCTGTCTATAAAATGGACTAGTAAGTTTAGACAAACACACCTATACGCACAGACATAAACAAACACACTGTGTGTGCGTGTGACCATAAATTTTTATAATGAGACTACCTGGAATGTAGAAGTAAAAAATATATGTAGATGAATTATGGTGAACTTCTGATTTTATTATATATTAAAGTATTTTATTACAAAGAATTCTGTGGTGCTCACTTAGAAAACCAGGATTGGGTATGAGGCTTCAGAGGGGGAAGCTATTCTGGTAAAGTAGAGCAGCTATTTTTCCAGTTGAATAGTAATGGGAGAATAATAAATTCCTGATTGCATTTTCTTGTTTTTTGACATTGTGTTTTAGGTTTGTCATTTGTATATATTAATACATAATCAGCTTTGCAATAAATTCTGTTTGGGAAACCATTTCTTGATAGTCTTGATAGATTTGTATATAGAAACATAAAGGTAGACATCAATAAAAAAGAGGCTTATTCCAGATGTAAAAATGAGGAACTTTACCAAAAATACTGTTTTTATTTATATGTTGAATAAAGAAAGAGGAATTTGAAGTTAAGCAAGGGATATGAAACATGCATTTAATTAAAAATCACACCTACTATTTGCTCTGAATCAAATATTGCATTCTATTAGAAAAGAGATCATGTTCAGACAATGCAGGAATATTGATCATTAAGATTCCATCTGGGAGACAGAGGACACTGGAGTATAAGAGTCAGCCTAGATCTGGAAAGGAGAACCACTAGTAGCAATGAATAATGGGCTCCATGTAAGCCATTCTCAATTCCTATGCCAAATCTATTCTTTCATGGTTATTTCACCTTCCCTTTATTCTCCTCTCTCTGTGCACAGAGGTGCAGAAGGGGCCCAGTACCTTTTGCCAGCCCATTGCCTGCTGCTTACAGGACCTGACACTAACAGTTCCACCCATCCTGCTCATGGACACACAGCACAAGGAAACACTGCTTGTGTCCTTCCAGTGAAGAGCATGACTCCTCCACTCTCGCTTAGCTCCAACAAGCGCTCTCAATAAAGCCCATCCAGATAAAGTCAGGCTTCAAGACCATCTTATGGTGTTGTTGCCTCAAGGAAGCCTAGATGAACACTTTTAGATGAACAAAATTATGTTGAATCTCATCCTATAAATATCCAGTCTCTCAACAGGAAAAGGTCCACACCCCCACCAAGGGCTGGAAAATTAGGTCCAGGCTGATCAGCTTGATCTGAGGTCACAGGTCGATCAGCTTCTCACTTCAGGAGCTCTCAGTCACCACAACATTATTCAGGGACAATAAGCCTGCCTGGACCTGCTCTGCACAGCATTCCTCTATCCTGCCTTCTTATGCCTCAAAACTTCCTTGGTTTCAGGAGAAGAGCAGGAGATATCACTCTGTTTTGCTTCTGGAACAAATCACCAGAGTGCAAGTCAGATACCTCTTCACTGTAATTCCTCTGCCAGATATCTGGCATACTATCAGTCAGAGCCGGACAAGCCTTTACAGCCAGTAACTGACTCAGCTTTCTCACACTTTTTGCAAACAGAGGAAGATTTTCTTGAATGCCCTTGCTGCTTAAATTTTTTTCCCACATTATATTTGTATATTTTGTATGTAGCCTCTTTACAGGGATTTTGTTGCATTTTGTTAAAAATTCAAAATTCCAGTTCTTGCAGTGGCATACACTGCACACTATATTTCTGTAGCTCCATTGGAGACATGTGTCAGAGAATTGTATTAACCTTGACAAGGGCCAAATCAAAATTTGCTTCCTGCCAATATGTGACTGTGTGAGCTGAAAATTCACCACTTCGTTGGAACATTTATGTCTGTAAATTGCTTTGCAGAAGTAGTGCTGCTTTTCTGACGCTCCCGTAATGAGCAGCATATTAAACATCTAGACTGTTTTATAGGAAATGCACCCAGAGCAGGTGCTGCTACCTCAGCCCAAGCTTGCTTGCTAACAGAATATGAACAGCAATGTTTTATACCAAATCTGAACAGACTCCAGCATAGATTACAGGATATCTCAGTCCATCTCTCTCAACACAGACGTTTTTCTTATAAAACGATTTCTAGGCTGAGCTCTTTGTTTTCTGAAAAAGAAAGAATATAAAAAGATATATCCATCTGAGGGCTGCAATAGTTGGTAGACTTTTTTATGATAACTACAATGTAAGTACATATTCAGAAGCATTTTTTCAACAATCCTGGAGAAGGAGTAAACAACTTCTTTACTGCCTGATAATGCAGAGATACTTACCTCAATCAAAATAAATCTTAAACAGTTTTCAGTGTTCCTCCAAAATGAGAGGTTCAGGGACTGGGACAGGAAGACCTTGGAAGGGAATGATATTTTATTGATTTGCTTGGGTAACTATTTTCTTGGCAGTACTTAGCATAGGTGCAAAACACCCATTATGTGCTGACTGTAATTTTTTATAGCCTTCATTTAGAATGATGAAGTGGTCATTCCATGCTCGGTAGGGCTTTGTATGTTTTGTGAGACACGAGCCTGCTTCCGAAGGCTGCACGAGGTCTGTGAGCATTCAGTACTCAGATTTCTTGCCATCTTTCAAACTGGCTGCGTTGAAGGTTCTATCTGAGCATGCCTGAAAAAGCACATCTACCTCTCTCAGTGGTATCCCTGCATAAATCTGTCCCATTCCCCTCACTACTCACAAGTAGTAATAGCATATGCCCTGTAATATAGCCATTACAAAACAAATTGTTCCATTTTCCTGACCACAGTCCTGCTAACTCTTCTTACAAATCAGAACTTTGAAGGGATATGAGAAATAGCCAATCTATAACAGTCACTGTAAAGCATCTTGCCTTCCATTTTCTCAAGCAATTGTCCAGAAGGAAACATTAGCATATGTCTGAGGCAAAAAAAATATTGGAAGAAGCCAATTTTAGTTCATGGAGGCCTGTCAAAATTATTTCTAAGATGAATCCTTCTGTTCCTGTTCCAAGTGCTAGTGTCACTGCCTTTGACTGAAAAAGTGGTATTCGTATAGATGGCTTTCACTCAGATACCCCTCTCAGAGCTGCCACCTTAGCCAATGGAAAGGAAGAGGATCTTCAAGAGAACAGTTTTTTAACCTAGGACGAGATGAATCTCTCCCCATACGCTCTTTCCATTGACATGAAAGGAGCTTGGTGTAGGCTAGGTCACCTACTGTTGGTCAGGGCAGCCCAACCTGTGAGCGCCTCAGATTCTGTCACAAGGGCAAGAAGCAAGGAAGAGCTGTTTTTTACCCCTCCTCTGATTTGAAACATTCCCCAGTTTGAACTGGAAAGATATAGCTGTGTAAAGAAAGAAAAGAAATAACAAATAAATGCCAAGATAAAGATCCCTCTCCGGCAACAAGGGCCCTCCACAGCCACCTGTGGAACACAGCTGATGTCCAGGTTTGACATCTGAAGCATGAAACCATTTCCTCTTAGAGCCAACTGACTTTGCATAGATAACTGGGTGTTCCTCAGCACTAGAATGTCATCCCCATCTTCATTACCAGTGCGAGCTTTCTCCTACAAGCTTTCTGGTTGGACCTCAGCAAATTTCATTTAACATCATCCTGCATTCTCTCTCTTCCTAGTTTTGACCAGAAATTCCATTCCAAAGCTGAGAAAGCTTTTTTTAAGCAAAACTGCATTGTATCCATTCAGAAAGTTCTTAAGGCCCCTCCAACCTCAGCCATTCTGTGATTCTGTGAAGCGGTTGTGCATTAGTTGAATTGAATCAGCATTGGTTCTGTGAGCAAATGCATTTCTCTGTTTGCTTTTTTTGGAAACAGAACAAGGGAAGCTGAATGTGGAAAACCAACATATGGGTTAAACATTTGTGTGGAAAATGCCCCAAAGAATAGAATTAAGATCTTTGCAGCCAAAAAAAGTCCACTTACAGTAAGATCAGTGAAAATGTGAGACACCTAATAATGGGCAAGGTGAGATGCCATTCAGTAACTATTTACATTGTAAATGTTATAGAGAAAGATACACTTGATTAACTAATTCTGTCAGCCTGGCACACTACAAAAGAAAAATTAGCATATATCCTATAATCCTCAGCAATTATGATGTACTTAAAATCTGGATTTTTTTTTACAATATAAAAGTAAAAAATAAATTTGAGAGTGGAATCGTTATAAACAAGATGACAGAATTATTACCAAGAGAGGGGAAAGAGAATTAGCTATATGTAAACCATTGCCACATGCTCAAATGATAGTAGTAGACCTCATGGCACAAGGTTGGATCCACTGCTGTGGGTAAATATTATGTAGGAAGAAGTTGTTCTACAGAATAACTTGTCAGCTCTATTTTATCATGACCATCTACGAAGACTACCTAGCTCTTGTATGGAGAGAGCTACCCCATCTCCCAGTAACCAACTCCCTGGGAAAAGAGATCTCTAGGGTCAGTATGGATGTGTTTCGAAGCTCTTCAGTGGCGAGAGCACGGTATGCACAAAGTGTGGATATGTTGTCACTTATACATCATCTCAGTCTGCTCAGCTGAGACAACTTTGAAACCTGGCTACTCCCTTGGGAGAAGTGAAGGAGAGCCAGGCCCACTCCCACTCCCTGCAGGCTGATGGCACTCAGTGTGACATTTTTCAGACCTGGAAGTCATCTATTCCTCCTGCAGCAATGATCTGCCCTCATGCAATTAAGGAGTTAACACTAACCATATGGTTGATTACAGCAGTTATTGCAAATACAATGTCTAATGAAGGCAAAAGTATGGTAAAATAATTAGGCTTAATTATGACATTCGCAGTTCAAATTACTTTTCACTTATCCTACATGAAAGATGAAAAATTCATCCTGATCTGGAGCAAATTTAAACTTCCTCTGCCTTTCCCCAAGGGAGGGTCCTGCAGCTTTGTAAGGAATAGGAGGATGTCCTAGGAAGCTCCAGAAGCTGAGACTACATAAGGCATTCTTGCTTTATTTCGGCCCATGCACCAACTTTTCTTTCTGCAGGTAACTTTCCCTCCCTCCTCCATCTGGTCACTACTTGTGCAGAGGTATTAAAAAGGCAGTTCCTCAGTTTTCACAAGACCTTTGTCATTTCACACATTTGAACCTAATTGATCAAAGCAGCATTGCTCAAGAGGGTCTCTCTGAAATTCCTTGCAATAGTAAGCATGACCAGAGCTCTCAAGAGCAATCTCATCCTCCACTACTTGAAGAGCTCCTCCTTCTTCACTTACTTAAACACATGCATTTGACACAAATCAGTTGTAATCTACAAATAGCTGTCTCATTTTAGAGGTTTTTAACACATACATAAAATATTAGCTGGAGTGGAAAATGGGAGTTTTGGGTTGCTGCATTTGTCACAGAGCTCAAAATTCAAGCTGTATTGATTTACTCAATTCATTTCTTTACAGTTATTTTCATTAGCTAATTCTGAGAAGTTTGTTATGCTATATCTATTAAATGCACACTCAAAAACACAGGCACATAGACACACAAACACATACACAATTAGAGTGGGAGAGGACAGATTTCACTAAGGTGCTCTATAGACAGGAAGGTATCCAAGTCACTTCCAGTGCATTAAGTTAACTAAAGGTTTCCTTAGAATTAATGTAGTTCATGGTTAAGCTTTTCTGTCTATAGACTGAGATGTTCACTCCACTATGTGCCCCATGTCTGCAAGCTGGGAAATATTTGTGTTATATATCTTAAATTTGGGTATGACAATTATTGTGACAAAATGTAGGGTAAGAGTACTTGGTCTGCTCTACTTTATGTCAATATGAAAGTGCTTTATATGTTGCCTCTTGCTTTATTCACTATAACAACTCAGTGGGAACCTGCAGAGTTAATCATGAACCTGTTTATGAATGGATGCTTTTCACATAACCTGCAGTCATTTCTTAAGCACAAAGTCACTGAAGATAATGTAAGAAGGGCTACTTGATTGTCTTGCCGTTCCTGGCAGCGTGAGCAGGCACTTGGCACACTGTAAGAATGAAAATAATCTCAATTAAAACCAACATCTCTTCATATAAACTGTTCGTTCCAAGACACCTGTCAGGCTCCAGAACCCGTTTTGAGGGAGAGGGGTTACCAAGTGCTCTCACCTGCCAAAAGCAGCACCATCATCTTGCAGACATCCTGGTCTTCTACAGCAGCAACAGAAAAAAAAAATGAACTGAGGGTGACAACCTTCAACCCACCCCAGAGCCTACCTGGGCAGCAGTAATTCCCCCTTGAGAGAAGCAGCAACAGCCACAGATGTTTGGTTCAGCTGAAGAAGAGCAGCAGCAAGAACTCCTATCTGCTCCTGTCATCATTTCTTTCTCCCGCAAGCCCTACTTCTAAGACCAGTGAGTCAAAGCTAAAGCATCCCTCCAGACCTGCTGATGTGTCTCATGCCTTTAAATCTCATAAGGGGAAAGAAAGGGCTCATTTCAGGCAGAATTTCCAATTACAGATGAGTACACATAAGCAAATGGGAGCCATCTCTCTTGCAAAGTAAATTTCTGACAGCAGCCAGTGCTACTTTATTTGGACTTTATTATGTTTGAAGTAAAGACAGTGCCCAGAGAAAAGCTTGCCAGATATTTGTTCTGTGCAACAAATCACACACTTCTGAAACTCCCTTAGGGAATGGCAGGGTATCCTGCAAACTACAGAATTCCCAGCAAAGCCTCTAGGAGAGAGGGTGGAAAGGAGCAGTACAGTGCTCCATGGGAATATTTTTCTTTCCCTCCAACCTTAGCTTCATACACAAGTCTCTTCAGCACATCAATTCTGCAGGTAGGGACCTTTTCCTGCATTCATTGTCCTCTCCCCAAAGCCCCACAACCCACTGGCCAAGTGCTCTTAGCTAGACCATGACAGACCTGGGACCTCCTTAATAAACCTTAACGGAATCCTAAATTTTTGAGTGAAGAAATACATTGTCACCTTTAAATAAAGTACTTGATGAAACTGTTTCCATTATGCATGCAGTTCTGACTAGACAAGGTTGGCCCCGCAAATTTACCTAGTGCAAGGTATTTCCTAGCTGCAGCAGTACCTAGTCCAGCATGTTCTACTTGATGTGGAGAGGGATGTGGAGCTGCCGGAGAGAGTCCAGCGCAGGGCCACGAGGATGATCAGGGGCCTAGAACATCTGCCCTATGAGGAGAGGCTGAGGGAGC
>JAWLRI010000390.1:4016885-4062053 GCA_034781795.1 Crypturellus tataupa
TGCAGGGGGGTTGGGCTAGATGACCTCTAGAGGTCCCTTCCAACCTTAGGCATTCTGTGATTCTGTGATTCTGTGATATTCAAATAAGCAAGGAGAGTGAGCTGGCTGATAGGATTTTCAGACAAGTACATTTTTACCAAAATATGATTCCATTTTTCTTTTTTTTTCAAAGAATTTCAGTGACCTTAAATTCAGTGATCTCAACTGAATAAATCAATAAATCAATAAAGGTGCAAGGACTAAATAATGGGATTTTCAAATGTTGCTCATATACAAAAAGTAAAGAAATGAATATGTCTCTTTACATGAGCCACGTTAGTATGGATAGGACAGTGCACATAGTTGTTGTAAGTATAAAGTGGAAATATTTTCTAGAAAATCAAGTTTTTGAGGTTTCAGGTCTGCCATATATTTAGAAAAAATAAGTACAGTAAAGTCATAACAGTCACTAGGCAATACAGACTTTTTATTCATTCAGTATTTTGAAAGATTCTTCATTCTTATAAAATCAGCATTCTCCTAGGGCAGTCTTTAGACCATTCACAGTAATCTGAGGTTGGAGCCTTGTAAAATGGCTACAAGGCAGAGAAGGAATGAAGATGCATACACTTCCTAACAGCCTAGATTCTGAATTACATCACTGTTCCATAAATATATTCATTTTATTCATGTTCATTCCTGAAAGAATTTACTGCACCAAGGATGTCATCCTGACTATGCATCTTAGAATTGATCATTTCCCCAATTAAGCTGTTCGAGCCTCAGACTTAAAGAGCTGTCACAGCTGCTGCAAGCTGATTTATCTCTTGGTGACGGGCAGAGCTCCTGACCAAAAATTATTAATGACATAGCTTCTTTTTTTGAAATAACCTTAACCCGAGAATATATCTTTTTAGTCACATTAATATCCGAACATGCACCCCCAATTCTTAACCAGGTGTTAAATGGGTGTAAAATACTAAAACTTTAGTTTTTTAATATAGAGCCTTTCAAATGAAGAATAAGAGATTAATCCAGTCCCTTTCTGTGTCAGGCTGAATAGTGACTGCTGCTACTACATGGAAAATGAGGACTCAGAAGGGTGCTTTGCTTTACTTCTTTTTCTCTGCTCTGCAGACAAATCTCTCACAACAGCACCCTGGAGCAACTCTTTGTCAGAACTGACTTTCAGAGCTTGGTCAGGGGCAAAGGATTTCCCCCAGCAGAAGAAGGAGTGAAGATGAAATGCGGCAAGTGTGTGTTCATAAGTTCAGGCCAGTTATTGCAATTTTTAAGTCCCTCTTTCAGCCTTATAGCAACCCCACTAAACTCCGTCAAAGACGAGTTCTGCTGTCAGCGTTAGCCAGACAAGAAACAGACCCTTCAGCAGGGTTTTGTGATCAACATCCAGCAGCTGGAGCCCATTGCACTGCCCTATCCAAGAGGGTTTTATTACATTTAATTGCTCAGCAAAATTTGATGCAAAATAAAATAAAGAGACATTGTTTATCAGCATTACTGTGTATGTAAAATAGCTAATGTCTGTACAAAGCTTAGGGTGCTGACCTGGTTGAATTTTATTGTCCTGTCAAAGCATGGAAGGAAAACAGCTCAAACCCAGATCAAATTTCCACTGCTCTGCATGGTCCTAAAATCATTTGGGCCTTAGACTTCCCCCCTCCCATAAATGCTAGTGAGTGTGAGGTAATTTACACAAACACTTTGGCAGTTCTTCCATATTCCAGATATATGTCAAAACTAACATTCAAACTTTTTTTTTTAATTAGTTTTTAAAATCATCCAAATGTTTAAAAGTTTGAAACAGCTAACTGTCCTTCTTATTATTCAGATCTCCTCTTATTCATTTCAAAAGGCCCTCTGACACCCATCAAGTCTGATAGACTGAGCAGTGGTTTCTCTCAGGCAAGCGTAAATCTTACATCACTTCCCACACGATACTATTTTTTATATATCTGATGGTTTTGGAAACAAGTAATCAAATTAATAGGACTGTTTTACTTTCATTCATATCTTAGCTGCCATGATAAATTTCAGCCGTCAGAAGACAGTAAAATGTTAGTTTTGCTTTATTTGGGGGAGATATTCATTATCACAGCTTTTGCCTTATTAAATCTTGAATTTTATTTCCTGGATAAGACTCTATGATTCACCCTGACAGTGATTTCAATAACCACTCCAAGCCTTTGATATTTACATTTGGTTTTGTCAACAGGTCATATTCTTAATATTAAAAGTTTACGATGATTTAATAGGGAGATTGTAAATATAATCTACTCAAGTTTGAGAACTCCACTGATTAAACAAATACAGCTGGAACCAAATGCAGCAACACACCATCTCAGCAATATCCATTTCTGGAAACATATCAAAACTGTCTTCTGCTTACTATGTGAGCTCCTCTTTGCCTATAGCAATTGCTTCAGCATGCCATTATTCATGCACAAAATGTTTAATAGTCTTAGTCAGCCCAAGATATCTAAGGGATCACATTATTTTTCAGGAACAAGTTTTGCTGTTGTCTGTTCTGCTTTGGCTCAATGGAAAAAGCACAGGGAATTGCTGGACAGGGCAGTCCAGGACCAAGGAACCGAGGGAATGACCATGCAGTGCAAAAGTTATCAATTTCTGCAACTTAATGCATTTTCGCTCTTCAGCTGAGGTAGATGTGCGTGAACTGATCCCATGTAGTTGCAAACTAAACCTCTCTAAACTGCCATGAATCACAGCACTTGTTCCCATTCCAAGTGAAGGACAGATTTGCAATGTGGCCTTCACCAGTTAAAGCACTTTCCACATTTCAGTAAAACTTCATGCAAAAAGCTTCCTCTCCTCTCCTCTCCCCTCCAGCCTCTCTCCATACTCATAAAACCTCAAGAGGAAATGCAAAAAAAGAATGAATGGCATTTGTTGCTTGACAAGAGTGAGTGAAAGACAGTTGAATACCATGACAGGCGACACATACAGAAACAGGAAAAGAATAAAGTCTCACCAGTTCCAGGCAGAAACCTTAAAACACACAAAGTGGGTTTTGGTTGTAATCATGACCCTATGCAGAGTCTAAGTAGATCAAAGCTAACTGGTCAGAACTTTTTCAGAGCTGAAAACTGCTTGAACTGCTCTGCATTCAGTCATAATACCCTGTTTGCAGAAAATATTATCGGTCTGGTGACATGATAGTTTGGCATTTGCAACTTAAAATTATATTGGACTTTCTGCAGCTTTATGATATTTCAAATTTAGGCTTGGTTGGCTATCCATTATCATCTTACTTCTTTCAGAATTACTACTTCCCAGGTTTCTTCTTCCTCTTGAAGATATGTATTTCAAATTATTTTTCCTCAGATTTATTATCCTGCAGTTTTCCAGGATGAATCGCCATTTCTATAAAAACCCCTGCCTACCTTTATAATCTCTTTAGGTCTCTTTTTATTATCTCATTTTCTCTCTAGTCCTCCTAATTCAATATCCTCTGAATTTTGTAATCATACTCTTTTCACATTTTTTAAAAGATCATTAATGATGGTATTTAATACAACTTCCCCTTACACGAGTCCTAAAGTACTACATGATCATAATAATACTTAGCTTTTAGAAAGCACAATCTGTAACTCACAAAGCATTTCATATGTCAGGCAAATGCTGTTACCCCACATTGCAACTGAAGATAGTAGAGGCACATGGTGCAGGCATTCACAAAAGCTGTTTTCATCTCCTTATGTTTCATCTACAGTCAAGCAAGAGAGATACACAAACTTCTCCAGGTGTGATACACAGTGACTATATAAGCCTTCTATTTTGGGCTGAGGGAAAATAGACCCTCAGCCACGGGCAGAGTGAGTCACGAAGACTGGTAAATATCCAGTCCCTGGAGAGGCAACCTTGACAAAACAGAGGTAGGATGCAAACCGAGCTCAGTTGACCCCTCACCAAGAGAACCAGACTGCACATCTGTCTCTCTATTCCCCTTCCATCTCTGCTTAGTATATGGGCAGTTTTTTAGGCTTCTTTTAGATAATTTTCTTTCTATGCTGGGGATTTACATATGGACCAGAAGAAATAAATTCTCGTGTTAAGTTGTGGGTAGTACAATATTGAAAACAGGTAGATTGGTAGCTCACAGACTTTTGAAACTGTGGACCATTGCCTAAACTCAGCTTTTTTCCAAGATGAAAAAAAAAAGAAAAAAAAAATTCTTACAATTTTCAATAAAAAAGGTATATTATGGTGATGTGGAAGGTACTGATTAGTATAGATCCACAGAGGATTTACAGTGGCTTCCTGGACTACCAGTAGCCTATTGACCACAGTCTTAGAAGCACTGACAGAAGCTGACAGTTTTTGAGATTCACTCAATTTGCAGGGAGCTTCAGAGAAATCCCATCCTCACCCAGTGGTCCAGAGGTTGATATCATATATTTCAGAGGTAACTCCAGGTTAGTCAACCCTTACAGTCACCTTTCTCCCAGAATGTTGTTTTCCCAGTGAAAATGCAATCCCTTCCCAGAGCAACCCCTGGTAGATGTTTGCAGCCCAGGAGAGCTCCACAACCCTGGGTAGGCACTTCTCACACCCATCAGGACCAGCACTTGGCAGTCACAGAAAATCAGCATTATTCCAACCTCTGTCATGGGAAATGGTGGAGAAAAAGTGAAAAATGTATCCCTGTACAGATCACTGCTGAGTTTCTCTCACGCGCACCCATTAGTTTCTTACCTGACTGTCTCTTTTATTGCCCAGGAAATAAACTGTGAGTGCATTTGTTCTTTCTGTGAAATTTATGGGCCACTGACCATCTTCAAACTTCTTAAATCTGGACAATACTGAATCGTTGCAGAGGTCCTTGGTCTGGAGACCAATATAGACAGAAATGTCTGCTACTGCAGGGGCACCGCGGGTTTTTGGTCACTTCATGTGGGACTCAACTGTACTGGCAACCCTACAGACCCCTCTGCTGTCCATCGAGGTACATGAGATCACAGATGAGGGAAGGCTGCTGATCTGTGAACTACTACCACCATTTCAAAACAATCTTTCAAGTTCTGGATTTTTTCATCAATACCTTCTTGTATCTGGGAACTGCTGGCTGCTTCCAAAAGGTAGCAAAATACAAGAAATTCCTTTTTGAAAGCCACAGCCTAGGAGTTCTAATTCTGAAATCAGACACTCTCTTAGTCAGGAAAACAATGTATAGAGAGATTACTGAATCAGAATATCCTCTGGTGATCAATGCCTAGAAAGATTTTTGACTTAGAATTATTTTTTGGTGACTAATGCGCATTTGATATCTTCTTCAGATAAGATGGAACAAAAAGTAGGACAATATTTCCAACAACTTATCTAATTAAAAAAAAAAAAAAAAAAGGTAATGAGATCCAAAAATGCAATGATTACTTTCTCCTCCACTTCCATAGTTTGGATGTATTCTTTAGAATAGTATTAAGCTATTACAGTCTGTCTGCTGTTAGGGTCATTGTGGCAAGCAGCAGTGATGTATTACGGACATTTTTCAAAAGTGGAAGGAGGTTTGCCCCATTTTTATGGCCAAATTTCACTCCAAGTAATTATATTCTGAATGCTTAAAGTCTCGAGGTTTTATTTAGGTAAGATATTAGCTTCTTGCCATAAAACTACCATGTAATGTTTTCTTGCACTGTTAAACCTCTGCCATTATCCACATCAAAGGTATTTCTATGTTGCTGGTCAATGAAATAAATTATTACCTCATACACCATCTGCACATCTATCAAGACAATGTCCGTGCTACTGTTAACAAGACCCTAGCATAAATTTATCATGCATTTCATTTAACATGAGTCTTGTCTACAGTTCTCCTCTCAGGAAAGTAATCTAACATCCCAACTCTAAAAGTGGCTGCAAACACGCAGGAACAGTATGTGTTTAGCAAAACACCCTGTGCAAACACATTAACATAAGATGAAGAAGTTTTCACTTCCCACTATGATTTAATTAGGTAGAAACCTGTAGGGACCAAAGCTGACCAGAAACATCCTGTAGCAGAGTCCTGGGTAGGACATGGGCTCTGTATACCGCTTTCCTTCTGTAAAAACCTAGACAACCAGTTCCCATTTGCAAGACTGTAACATGGGACTAGAGGATTATCCATCACAATTCAAACAATTCTCTGATAATGGTAATAGTGTTCCAGTGTTAGAAGTGATAGACTTACATAATTAGCTACAAGTGCTATTTCTGTGTGTGTAAAATCTTTTAATTATTTCCTTTTTAATTATTTTAAATTACCTAATAATTCTTTGGCAAAGAGGGATGCATGGGAGGGAGGTAGTGAGAGCCCGCCATCCTTAGGAAAGCTTCTCAAGAGCTCCATTATGTGCTGTGAGCATCTCTTTGCAGCATGAGTCACCCGCAAAGTCTTCAGCCATCAAGTAATTAAGTTTCCTTAATACAGAGTGGGAGGGGAGGAAGTAATATCATTTGTCGTTATGATCAGTCACATTCTTACAAGTATATATCATAACTGTTTTATAAATGGATAATTAGCAAATCAGATTACTACCCTAATTATTTCTCCCAGCATTTTCCTTACCCATGTGCTGTGGAGTCATCCACTTCCCAGTACAACTACACTGTTTTCTTCCCTCTGTTCCTTCTCACATACATACACAATCATTTATGTAAACACATTGAGGACAGGAAAAACTGAACAATAGCTGTTATCAACACTTCAAAGCAAAAAGCATTTACGGTTGTCACTGAAAATCTTTCTGAATGGATAAATGCGTAGCAACCCAGATAAAATAAGGTGGTCATAACCCAGACCCAGTTCTGAGCAGAATTGTGAAAGAAGAATTCACAACACAATGCCATCTTCACACTAGCTAACAATCAGAGAAAGGACAAGATTTGACAGGCCTGAAAAAAAAAAGAAAGAAAAAGAACGAAAGGAAAAAAAAAGTCTTTCTCATCTTTCCTGGGAAAAAAAAAAAAGTGGTAGGACATGTTAGGATGTTAGGTAACTTTTTTTCCTTTCTAATGAAGGCGGAGCCCAAGAGAGCTAGATTATTCCATCAGAAACTCAAGGTCAGGACAAAGCTGAACAGATGACAGGTGGGAGGGGAAAGAAGAAAAGTGAAGAAAAGGAATTAAAACAAACAAAAGGAAAATGCAGGTGAAATCACAAGTCAAATTTACAATACCCAGACAGTGAAGTCTGGTATAATTTTCAACATATCCATAGAGTTTAGCAGCATAGTCATTTTGCATGTTATAAACTCTCACAGGAAGAATGGAGGTTTAGAAATTCCTATTCTTTTTGGATAGGCTGTATAAAATTCAATAAAAAATCAAGCCCAAACCCTCTGAAAAGACAGACAATGTGAAAGGAAATACTAAATTGTTCCCCTACTCACCTTCCCAGCTGTATAAAATACAGCTTTCCCCACAGATTCACTAGAGAGTAAAGAAAAGACATTTGGATAAGGAGTAAGGGTTTATTGTCAGTAGATGTGGTCAAGAGCAGCCCAAGTTTCAGTAAGGAGGGGCTAAAAGTGTTAAGAATGATACATTTTTGTTCAGAAATACTAGGAATTTGCAAGAGATTTCTATGGCTTAATCTCCACATTGCCTCTAATCCTCACAATCAGGGCATGGATGAAGCTGCCCCCTCACCAGCACTGTTCCCATCCCCATCACTACTAAATAGTCACCCATGCTAGAACTGCTCTCCTCCACACGGCCATCATCCAAACTAGATTAGACTTGCATTAAGGCACAGATCTGGCTTTCTGTCCATAAATAAAGCCACTGCATACCTTTCAAGGCATCAGCAGCAAAAGAAGTGTTAAAGAAGGAATGGGCACCCATGTCCAGGAGGACTGCTGGTTTCTGTATCATACGCAGTCTCACCCGACTGGAAAAAGTGCTCTCCAGCATTTAATCACACCTAAAACACTTCAGGCAGAAGGAAGGAAAGGAAAGCACAGGCTGACTGGCCAACGTAAGGGTCTCATCAGGGCTGCTGAAGGCCAAGTCATTTGACTTAATTTTGTTTTGCGCTTTCATGGTTCCCAGTTGAATGGAATCAAAAGGTTTGGCATCCCATGTTCACCTCTTCAGGAGAACGTGACTCCTGTTCTTCACTCCCAGCTAACCTGAGGATCACTGCTGAATTTCTGCTGGCTGTAAAGCATGGGTTCTACAAACGCACCCCTCAGCAGTGACTCTTTCCCTCTGTAGGCCAGGCTTGATTCTTTTTTATACTTCTATGGTACTATTTTAATCAGTAATTAGACATAAAGAGGAATCATAAACCCTCCATTAAAGCAAGCCCCCTCACTGGTACTGAAACAATAGCATATGCCTATGGTACGGGCAAATGGTTCAACCCTACACTCTCTAAGGTGCCACTTCACAATGTTAAACCTATAAAACTCAATCATACCCTAGCCTGGGAGAAAAATTCAGAGAAAACTCTAGAGGAGTCAATTTATTTGGAAGTTAACCAGACATATTTCAATCTCAATTGGACATCTTGAGACACAACATAAATTTTTATATAGGTTATTTGATTCTCACACCTCATAAATTAAATAGAATGATCTCTGATATATCTAATGTCTGGTGGTAAAACCGTGGAAGGATGGATTTCTGGTACATTTGTTTCCAGTGCCCTGCACACAAGTCCTTCTAGGCACAGGTTAAGGCTATCACGAAACCAGGGGCAGGGAGGGCTGGCTGGGACCAACGTCCTGGCCATTTCCACATATGACAAAGCTATGAGAAAGCTGGTCATTACTGACAGTCTTTGTTCAAAATTGACTCGAACTGTAGAAGTCAATGCACCGCTGAACAGATTGAAACAAAACATTTCAACAAAAAACCTTTCTGAACATATCTGAAAGACTAATTAATTTCTCTCTCCCAAAATTGCTCATAACTTTCTCTATATTTGCCATTTCAGTCAGCCAATAGTAAAGTGATACTTAAACTGCAAATTATTCCTGACATGAAAAAATAATGAAATTATGTTTTACAAATGTCACAGTTGCATGGTTTAACCATCTAAATCACCTGGTGGGTTTTTTTTCGCAGTTGATTGGGCAACCCAGAAGCAAAGTGACACAGCATGTTACCATTCAGAATATGATCCATATTGACTAGTTGCATAATGCATCTAGTCGGGAAGAGAAATAATGTCACTCGTGGACTCATGCTCCATTACTAGTCACAAGCTGTGACTAGTGCTGAAAATAAGCTATTTCTGTCATTAAATGTACACTTAAAGTTTGTTTTTGATGACAATACACTTTTCTCTACTTCCACAGATAGAACTCATGTGTTTCCAGAAAGTGAACACCACTAAATGAATATTATATGTAATACGACTCCAAATACTTACTGTCATATGGGGAGATAAATTTAACCCTGAACAGAAATTTCTGACCCTATGCTACCTTAAGTATACAACAGCAGCAAAATCTGATATACAATAGCAGTGACATTATGGAGAAAGTTATACAAAGAAGAGAACTGGAATACAGTTCATATGCAATAACAAGTCTTGTAGCTGTCACGAGCAATTATTAAGTCATGCTAAAGATCATCCAGTCAGAAAGCATGCATCTTAAGTATTTGGAGCAAGGCTTGCTTTTATTTTTTGGTACCTTCTTTCCTTTTCACATTGTTTATCTCTCTCTCTTTTTTTTAATATATATATTTCCTTTACCTTACCTTTCTTTACCATACCTTTTTTCCTTCCAAATCTAACTTTCTTCCCCCTGAATTTCCTTCTCATTAGCAAGTCCTGCTTCTCCCTTCAGCAGGTTCACTTCTTTCTTAACCCATTATCAGTTCAACCATTATAGTAATGTTACTATCTATGATGGCAGAGAACTGCACTTGCTGGCTTGGGGAGTGTCTTCCAGGGTTATATTTCTTTTTTTGTTCCCTGTTCTATCTGATAATTATTGGTCATTCTAATGCAGACGAGTAGACGAGTATCAACATTAAGATTCAGAGTGAACATCCCAGTGCAGTGCCTAGGAGGAAAAGGTGGGAGGGAATTCATTTTCCCAAGAGCCATCATTTCACATGAGGAAGATGACTTATTATCTGCAATGCTTTGCTTGCTTTGTAAGACTGGCTCTGTAGCCAAGTGGATGAGCAGCATTTTAGTTTAACGTAAGCATGTTTTCAAGCCATATGGCCCACAAAGAAGTTAAGACTCCAGCCCATGGTCAGGGTGTTCAAGACCTCTGCTCTAGGCATCTGTGCGCAATTGTGAATTCTCAGTATGTTTTTAGGAAGTGCGTTAATTTTTATGCATTCAAATTTGATTAAGTCCCTTCTCTTGGCACCTGGTCATTGTCGGAGCCCTTTCTCATCAGCAGGGGACTAATACGACCTGGGATCTACAGCGCAGGCGATGGAAAACATTACAAGCACGATGGAGGACGCATTTGCAAAGAATCTCTTTTGCACCTGGACTCCATTTATCAAGTTTGCAGAAAGGACAGCTCCTGCCAAGAAGCCAGACACTCTGACCTGGTTTGAACCTGTCTGCTGCAGGAAGCAGCCTCGAAGGGGGGGCACGGAGCAGGCTGCTGCTCCTGGGAGACTCGCCGCAATATAGAGGGAGTTTATGTTCACAAAGTGTTTTACTTCTAAAGCCTGTATTCTTTCATCTCGTCACAGGCTATAACTTTGCTATTGAGCTATATCGCCGTGTCTAGTCAGGGTGTATGTCTGTGCACCGACGTCAATCATTTCGCTTTGTACCCTTCACCGGCTGCAGCTAGTGGAGTGGCAGGTGCTTCTTGCTCTCCAGTCTATTGATGCTGCTTGTTTTTATTATATCATTTTTCCCCCTCCTCGAGTTTTATAACCTATCAAGGTCTAAAGTCGGCAGTAAACAGAAAGTTAAAAGGAAGAAAAAATAAAGGAAATCTGCACACAAAGTTAATACAGTTTGGATTCAATATCCAGTTCATCTTCAGCAAGGCTCTAGTTTTCTCACTATGACGTGAAATTGAACTTATCTCATAATGTGTTTTTCATGTAGTATTTAAAGACGTTAGTATTCTAGGCAAGTCTTAATGATCATGCTTGGTTCTTAGATACTGCAGAGATAAGTGTCCTACAAATAACTAAGCTAGGTAGATACAGATACTGTTTTCACTAATAAAACTGAGATCCTTCCGAACAGCAGATTACCTAACCATCATTGTTTTCCAAAGAAATAAGATATTTACTATATTTCCAAGAGGAAACCAAAAACACAAAAGCAACAACAAAAAAAAAAACCTTTCCTCCACAATGGGGATGCACGCTATTTGGCACAGTATTAAAGTGGCACAGTATTAAAGAACGGGCTTAATTTGATGTCTGCCGAATGACTTTATTTAAAGCTAGGCATATACTTAGGCATCTCGCTGACTTGGGACTTTATTCAGTGCATTTAACATGCCTATTTGGCACGCTGCAGCTCTCCGCAAGGTCACCGCTGCCGCTGCAGCCTCTACACACCCTTCGTCTCTTCTGAGGAGACTGCCCAGGCCAGGTGGAGCAGCGAGAAAAGCTTCCCATAACCTGGGAATCAGCCATGGATTGTGGAGGGATGGTCCCCATCAGGGGAAGGAGAGACTGGTCTCTGTGGCTGCTCAGTCCCCAGGACTCTTTGGTCCTTGCTGCCTCTGCTGAGGTTGCCAGGTGGTGCTGGTGAGGATGTTGAGGGCTTTCATACAGACACCTCTCCATTAGGAACAGGGAAAAGGAGCAGCCAGCTAATTCTACCCTTCGCAAAACTGGCAGGTTGCCATCCAAGGCTTTGTGCTACAACTGATCTGCACTTGATTTGAACAGGTTAAGATGGAAGTGAAATACTGTATCCTATAATTAGTCCAAAGAGTCCTCATTATGGTTAGGTTAGCCGTTTAGTACTAGCTTATAAAATGTGCGCACAGTTCTGCCTTTGTCCAAGGAAGAGAAGGAAAGGGAGGATTTTCACATCATTCAGCCTTATAAAGGCGAAAAAATAACTTATTAGGTTTATTTATGTAGGACTTCTGGTAGCTAAAAACAACACGGTTGAGAACTCAGGCAACTCAACCCTACCGCTGCTTGCGGTGCGACTCCAGCTGGCAGGAACCAGGCACCAGGAGCGGGAGCGCGTGGGAGGAGGTGGGAGGCAGGGGACTGCGAGGGGCAACGCAACGGGATCTCCCACAGGTGGTGCTGGCTGGCGGGTGCTCACCTGCCCCTTAGCGGGACGCTTCTCCTGCTGCAAAGGAAAGGCGCCGATTTTTCTTCTTGCCCGAGGCAGGCAAAAACCTGGTGCTGCTCCTGCTGGGAGCTCTTGGTTAGTGGGTGGGCTGCTTGATTAAATGTTTTTGCTCACGAGGGGCAGGGTGTGGAAGGATTTGATAAACTTGAAAGAAGAAACTGGAAATCCTACAAGATGATATAAGCTTTCTCCCATTTTTATTGCCACTGTGGTTTAGTTACTATATCCAACCAAAAAATCCTCTGGTTTCTCAACAAGCTGAAATAATAGCAAGAGGTAACCTTATATGATATTGTAGCCAGATACTGTGTACCTATGCCTTGAATTAGGGCAAACAGTTTGTTTGTGGTGGAATATTTGTAATTCTATTCACTTGCTGTTCCTGGAAAGAAAAAAAAAGAAAAGGATGAAGGGGAAAGATTGCGGTGATAGCCCATGTTCCCACTGTACTGCTTCCAAGGAAGGAGGCAAGCTGCAGCCAGTTTGAACACACAGTTGTTCCCAGAACTCTATTTGAAAAAATAAAATAAAATAAAATAAAATAAAATAAAATAAAATAAAATAAAATAAAATAAAATAAAATAAAATAAAACAAAACATTGTTTACAAAACCCCACTCATTTTCTTGAACGTTATTTCATCAAAGATAAAAGAGCATGCTAATAAATTGCATAGACTGTGAAGAAGAAACCTTAAGTCAAAACAGCATAGACCATGGAGAAGAAACCATAAGTCAAAACAGCCAACAGAACTACACACATATGATAACCGATCTGTCCATTTGGAAGCATTTACTAAAAAAAAAAAAGAAAGTTCATTTGATTGGCTGGACTTTTGAGATTTCAAATTCATTTATGAATAACCTGTATGCAGAGAAAAGGATTAAGTTCATTTAACAAATCCAGCCCCAGCAAGTAACTGAAGCAGTTCCACTCAGATGTCCAAACTGCTAAGAATGATGGTGCAGCACTTTGGTTAACCTGGTTAGCGCTCATGGTGAGGGGATGTCACTTGCTCCTCCAGAAGCAGCAGGCAGGATAGGATTCAAATACGTGCTAGCGTGGGTATACATGAGCATTTTCATGCTGTATCACCCGGTCTTGCACAGTCAATGTCTTTCTCACCACACTCAGAAAAAAGTAGTACTCGTAAATTTAGCAGAAAGGCTCAATTTGCATTTCTGGTATTGGAAAATGAGCATGTTACTGACCACTAACAGGTTTAAATGAGAAATCATTAATGTGAACATTAGCAAATTAGGAAAGTCCTGATAAAAATGGAGATAGTGATACTTATCCACTTATGGGGGGCCATGTGATATCTACAGAAGCTTGTTCTAAGTATTTTTGTTGCAGAAGACATTGCTGAACTATACAAATTCATATTTCTGATGTAGAAAAAAGCAAGTTCCAAGTAGCATCTATGGAAAATTTAGCACACAACTCATTAATGCTAGTGATATACCGCTTTACTATGGCAAAGGAGAATGCAACTGCGCATTAAGGCCAAGGAGTACAGAGAGAAACAGAAAAGGCGGTGAGTCCAGCAAAGCATTTTGCTTTGGCTTGAAAGGAAGATTTAAAAGCCCTGATGCAGTGGGATTCTCTCTGCTACACCATCACCTGCCTCCCAAACTGACGACCAGTTTTGTGAAATACTGGGAAAACATCCTAGTTCTCTAGCTCAAGTAGTTCAGCATGTTTAGACACCCTACAGTACAGTCTTACCCCATAAGACTTGCTTCAGATTAAGGTATCTTCAGATTTAGGTATATATAGGCCTGCCAGAATAGAAATTCATCACCTAAATATAGGTTTCTGGCTTACCTGATTTGCCCTACAATGTCCAAGCCATCTACAAGGGGTTAGCAGAGATCACATAAGACCTGCAGAAGTCGTGCACATTTCTGGAGCAGAATATCCCACTGAGCCTAAAATTACCCAAGATATTTGTTGCAGCAGACTGATCTCATCAGTGATGCCTTGGCTCCCGTCATAGCTGATGGCGAGGTAACCACGTCATCCAAGAGAGCGAGGATACATGGTGCATCTTGCCTTTCGGCAGTCACCCACTGGCTGCTTCACGACCTGTGTTTGACCACACTGACTTGGAGAAGACCTCAGCTCCCGTTCGTGTATCTACTCTAGACACAGCCTTGTGCTGCACAAGCCTTGCCTTTGTTAGGTTCCATGCCTGGAGAAACCAGCCACTTTCCAGGGTTAAAATAAACTACAACTAATTACATGACTTAGAGATGTATTTCAAAACCTACAGAGTAGAAAGCTTTGCTACTAAAAAATTTAAAGGGCTGACTCAATTCCCCTAAGGCAACACTTTCAGCTTTGAAAGAATGTAACATTTTAGTCAATAGGTTCTGAAATAAGCCTCAAAGTCACGTAATTAGTTCCTTATAGCTGAATTTAGCTTTAAAAAGGGGGTTGTGGGGACAGTTATTGAACAACTATGATAGGTGTGACTATGCAAATGCAATAGGATAACCCTGAAATGGGAGGGCCTCCAGCTACCACGTGTTAATTCTCCGAGCATGCTTGTTAAGAATTAGATATTTTCCTAAGACCACGAAATTTCAGGTTATATGTGCACCTGGCTACTTAATAAAAGCATTACATTGTCTTTCCTGAAAATCTAAATTCCAAAAACCCGTCAAATGCTATGTGTCAGATTTTCACCTGGTATAAACTAAAGCAGCTTCCTTAGTTTTCGACACAGCTTTCCTAATTTACATCACCTAAAAGACCTGGCCAAGCACCAATACAATTAGAAAAGTAGATCCTTTTCTTCTTGGGTTTCATTTTCATATACTTCTGCTCTTCTGTGTGCTCGGTTACAGATTAGAAACAGAAGCAACAAAGTGCTCAGAATTAAAATGCACACTTGCCTTATTTTCTCCTTAGCAAAGCAATGGAAATCCTATGATTTAGCCAGTCTTCTGAGATTTCCAAACCAGTTTGGCAAATCTTGAGGTTTGGATAATAAAATTATGAGACAATTCCCGCAGGTATATTTTTCACCTTTTTAATATCTTTTATGTGCTGTATTACTTTCATGTGATGTTTCCCACAGCTCTGCTCTGATGAAACATAGAAAATTCATTGAGTAGCAGTCTCCTTACAATAGCCAGCACTGGCACGTCTTACATCTGCTGAGGATGAATCTGAGATCATCTTTCATTTAGTAAAGCACAGTACAGAAACACAAGGTGTCATTTCTGGACTCTGTAGCCTAAGACTTTGAAAACCTACACCTTGCCTGCTGGAAACTGCTCCACTGTGGTCTGTCTCACAAATAGGTCTTGAAAATCCCCAGGACCCATTCAGCAGGTATTTACATCAACACATGCTAGGAGAGCTTCAGCTGCGTTCCCCAACTGGAACACATGTGGGCCCAGTAAGAGGCTGCATCACAAAAGCCTGATATTTCCACAATGCAAAGATTTGATGCCTGGTATAAAGTGCCCTACCTCTGTCAGGAACAGGCAATGGACTTTAAGAAAGAAAGAGAGAAAGAAGATGCAAATTCATGACCTAAGGAACTGGTGTGTTCAGTCGCCCAACAGCCCACTCTTTGCATCTAGATACACTCCACTGCGGAAGTGTAGTATTTTCTACCAGGATGACACTGATGTAAGTGCTGTACAAGGACAAGAGGTCTCCCCAGGTTATACAGCGAAGCCAGGATGGACCTGTTTGCAAACATCCCCCTGATTCATCAAGAACCAGGATCTGTGCCAAGAGATTTATTTTATTTCTCATGAACTAGGAGTGTTCCCCCTGCAATCCCAACTAGCTGAAAGGCTAGTAAGAAAAAGTCTGTATCATAGGCTCTTTCTGTCTCTGGCCCTTCAGTATTCAGCCCAAGGAATTTTCTCCCAAGCTCCTCCAGAGCAAAAGGAAAGGTGGTGTGGGAAGAAGAGGGAAGTAATATGAAATTTCTTACTATGCTATATCCAGGGTTTGGAGAACCCCACTCTCATATTTCCTTTCCTCTTCCTGTGCCAGAAAACCTGGGTGCCTGGAGGTCTTGCAGTGGGAGGCAGTAGCGGAGCAGCAAAAGGTTTAAGTCTCCTTATGCAAGGAGAAGTCATGCTTCTGAGAGGTGGGAGAGCAAACAAGATCTGGGCCCCAGAGAGAAGCAGCGTACTGAAAATAAGCCAAAAGCAAAGGAAATTCAGTCCAGATATGCTGGATTTCCTGTCTGCTCATAACTTACAACATATCCAGATATGTGTAATGCCACATTGCAATTCACCTAACTGGTCCTTCTTACTTCATTTTTCATAAGCAATTTCATTTGTTTCCTTCCTTCTCAAGGTGTCCTTAAATAGTTAAGCAAAATGAAGACTATTTTCCAACCTCTAGTGTATAGTCTTTTTGTACTAAATTATACTCCCATCAATTATTAATGAAGATTGTCGTTAAATATTACAGTGAAGAATATTATCAATATTATATCTGTCACAGATGAAAAAAATGTATATATAGCGATGGACGTAATCCGTTCATTGGTTTATGGACCCACAGAGTTCCACAGACAGTGTCACTGATGATGCAGTATCCCTAAATGCTGGATTTTCTATTTGATATATCTGAAAATTGTGCAAAACCAGATGTAATCAGACAGCTCCCTTTGGTTACATATATGAGGAAGCTCCACAGAACAAGTTATTTTAGCTATGGCTGGCAATAATTTATGCTGAATAAATTACCTCTCTATCTGCCTGTTTCAGGCAGCAGCAACATAGGAAGAATGTGAACTTTTTTTGTTAAATCAACTCATTTTGAGCCAAATTATGCTTCTTTTTGAGTATCCGCCATGGAAAATATAGAAGACATGTGGATCTAGATATTAGCACCTTCTAAAAGTTGGCTCAATAAAAGCTGTTTAGCACTTAAACATGGAAGCTGTTGTCAGCTTCACAGATGAGTAACTCATTCCAAATTTTGGAAATGGAAATTCTGATCTGATGTAGACTTCAGTCTTATTAAGAAACTATATTCTCTAAGTCTCATTTCATTTAATTTAAAGTAAAGCTATCACCCTGTCACAGTCCACACAAGGCTATGGAAATCATAAGAAGTGAACTTGATGTTCTTCTGCCCTAAGTTGAGGAAAATGCTCTGAGGAGCCCAGATTTGTTGTTCCAGGGAGACCCGGGACAAAGAGGATAGTTAATCACATTGCATTAGCTTGGAAACATGATTAAAAGCAGATCTGTATTAGATTTTATCCCAAGGAACACCTTTCCTTTTCTCTTGTAATGCCAGAAGAAGACACCAAGACCACAATAAAAACCCCTATATGTTTATTGATTCTGTAATTTTCTCTGTGCTCTAGATTGTAAAGGGAAATTGTAAAAAGAAAAAGAAAAAAAAAAATGAACTATGGCTTAAATGTGATTTGAAATGCTTATTTCTGGAGTATTAACCTTGAAGGTCTTTTAACATAACTTCCTTTCTTTTTTTTTTTTTGCCTCCTGAAAATCAAGTCTGCTAAAAAGCTTTCCAACGTTTTGAAAACTGTAGGAATTATTTCTTTACCTCCTTCCATTTCTTCTATTGGTCCAAAACTTACCTCTTCCGTCATTTTCAATCTTGTCACTACTGATATAAGGTCTTTTTCCAAACCACACCATCTGGAACTACCCTCCTATGTTTCCCCACCTTCAAACCTCCCTCTCCTGAGATGCAAATGTGCTTCTCTTGTTAAGTTTTCTGAGCTTAGTTCTACCAACACATCTTATTTTCAACCTGAAGTTAGTATAACTCTAGTGAAGCCAACATGATTTTGAAACAAAACTTTGTGAGAAGAGGGTTACTTGAATTTAACCCAAACAAGTTAATGAGTGAAGTATCTACCAACTGTCAGTTAAGAAATTTAGGATGTGACCTAAGAAATTTCCTGTTCTCAGCAAGTCACTCTCTTTGCGTCCCAAACTGATTTCCCTGTTGGACAGGATACTCATTTATCAGAGTAACAAAAAGATGGACTGAGGATATTTATTTCAGAATATACCTGGGCAGTTGCTTGAAAAAATCTAAGGCATTTTAGTGACTGCTAATGAAAATGTTTTTAATGTTATTAATAATTTATTGGCAGTTGGCTGCCAGTCTCACACTTGCTCTGCTAATTTGCTCCAGATCTTTGCACATTTTGGTGGATAAGAGCCAGAACAGAAAACAAAAAACAAAGGACAAACTCAAATGCAGTTCTCTTCTACCCTCATGGCCTCTGTCTTTCCCACTCCAAATGCATTCCTGTTCCTCTCCTTACTGGGAAGTGATGTTCACAGAGTGACTAAGAAAATGATTCAGTCCTGAAAGCCCCTGTGTTCCACTAAATAGTGGAACAAAGGGCTGACCTCACCAGCAGCAGCACCAGCCGCTCCTGAAATGTCTAAAAGGCAAATGCATTAGTATGTTCAGCCACCATGCTGGCTAATGACTAGACATTTTCGAACATATGGGATCATTATTCCAGCATATCATCAGTGAACTTTCCAGAAAAGCTAATTAAAGGGCCCTTTAAATGCTTACCACAAAGTTGGGTTTTATCACTTGCATTTGAAGAATTAGCAGTTTTCTTCTTCCCAGCTCTCACCACCTTTCTCTTTCCAATCCTTGCTAAAGATGAGCAAAGATAATTAAATAGATTTTTAATTTTTTAATCATAACTTACTTTAATCATAACTTTCATTTCCATGCAGAAGAACTTCATTTCCCACTGACACAAGAAGGATTTAGAATACACTGTGGCCAACGTCTACAGATGGCTCATCTTCCCAGCTAACCCTCTTCTTATGCATCTCTCCAATAGCTGTTTCTATCCTTTAATGGTAATTGCAAATGACATTAAAAGGTAATTTATGGATTGTAGAAAAGAAAGGTCACTTGCCTGGCCAATAGCTCCTAATAAGGAGTAAATTCTCTGGACAACTCTTCCTGCTGATGAGAGCAATTTGCTAGGAAATGTGTAGACCATCAGAAACTCTTGCTTTCCCACATCTTTGGGAAGTAATTTTGCTTTTAGGACTGTATGCTCTCAAGTTAAAAACAACAACCTGCAGTCATGATAGGTGAAAAGAGTATAATCTGCTATGTGGATCCAAATCTGCTGCAACATTGTGGAGAAAAATCTCTCAAGATTAAAACTGGGAATGTAGCATAGCTGGTACTCTGATGCCTGTTCAAGTACACAGGAAATAATAATAATGGAAATGTTTGTTTAGTTTATTTAACTAAATAAACCCAGCAATGATAATTTGTGTCTTCATTTTAGCATAACATTGATGATAACTTCGGGAGAAGCTTCAGAAAATGTGGTTGTCTAGTTTGCTAGATGCATTGGAAGACACAGGGAAGGTCTCAGGGGAAAGAAACATCAGGACAGTTGATTAAAAAATGCGTTTTCCCAGTTTTCATTCAAAAATGAAAATTCTCCTTTGAAACTTACAAAAGTATTATTCTGGTAGTTCTATAAGCATATTTTGAATGCTTATGAACGTCAATACCCAATGGCCTTTTCCTATTGTGTGCATAAGTAAACATTGTTACTCAGTATCATACAGCAAATCCTGGAATAAAAGATTAGCTTCATTAAATAAAGACAAGATATTTCGGACCCTTGATTTCCCAGGTTTTACTCAGTATGCAAAAGGTCTCATTGGAACTGCATTTCTTCCAAATGTTGCTAGCAAGCCCAGTACATGCTCAGTAATGGTCATTCGATAAATGATTATGCATAGCATGTGTAACTACAAGTACATGACCGAGGAAATCATGAGGGTAGCAAACCAGGCATATTTTTTTCCAGATGGCGCATTTTGCCTTAAAATCACCCTCGCCTTAGTCCGTAACTCAGAAGGAAATCGCAGGTGCAAGCCCTCCAACTCAGCAAAGTCCTTCACCGAGATCCCAGCTGCAAAGGGCTTCCCGGGAAGCATCCCCCCCATTTCCCCAGAGCACACACGAGCACACCTGGCCATCTGCGCCAGGGGAGTGCGTGCAGCACTGATGTCCAAGGCAAGGCACCGGCAAGCTGGGATGTGACATGTGCAACACCCATCCCAAGGACAGGCACCGGCAAATCACATTCTGCAAAGGAGCTCCTCCAGCAACAAGAAATGAGGTAGTGGCACGAATATTGTCTTTTAGAGCACCACAACGTATATATAATGCTTGTACTCATCTTTCAGCTATCAGCAGAGAAATAGTTTAAATGTCTTACAACTGGATCACTATCATCAGGTTCTTAGGTGGTAATAACTTTGAAGATTTTTTTCAAAAAAATAATATATATAGGTAGGAATAAAAAATGATAATTAAAATAAGAAATCTAAATATTTGAACGGAAAATTCAGATGGTCATTTATTTAAGATAACCTCTCTAGATTTCAATTTTTGGATAAAGAAGTAGTTTGAGAGAACATGATTCTGCAAACAAACATTTATTTACTTACCTATTAATTTAACATATATTTGTGAGTCAAAGAAAAACACTCTTGCCTGTAGTAAAGCAATTTATACGAGTAGACTTATGCACATGCATAAGTGTTTATGGAAGTGGGAACCAAATATGCTAAAAAGAATGGAATAGGAAGGCACTCGTGCATCAGAAGATTTTATACGTATTTCATCCCATGGAATAAACATCCCTGTGTGGAAGTGCATTGCAGAAAGCTGTGTTTGACAGATGGCAAGTAGACGGGAACATAATTCCCCCCGCCCCCACCCACTGAGGCTGCCTGGTAAAATAATGACTTGAGTGTCCTGACTACTTCCACTTTAAATGAATATCAACACCAAATAGAAATGTCAGTATCTTCCTCCAAAAAAAACCTAGTCGCAGATCAAAAGATGATTTGAAAGGAAGTCAAAATAGGCATAACACAGGTTGGAAAGTAAATGTTAAGAAACAAAATATCTTCTCTCTTATGTTGCTTTCTTTACCCAGTTTATTTCCCTTCCTCTCTCAGTCCCATTTATTCTGGTCTTGTTCAGTTTCATTCTCCTACCAGGATTAGCGTAGAAAGAGTCTAGGAAGTCTTCTGCTTAATATTGCTCTGATTTCTATGCTTGCCCCTTGCATCTCACACATGCATAAAAGCCACTAAAGATGTGTAAAAGATCAAAATGTTTTGATGATTATAACAGTATTATCCGTTTATGACCAGTCATTCAACAAATGCATATGCCAGAGCAGTGCACATCAGCACAGGTCACAAGGCAGAAAGTAATTTAGAAGAAAATACAGAAATCTTTCCTCAGATCTGTAACTGGATATAGATAAACAAAAAACATCTTCCAGGCTAAGCAATCAGAAAATACATAAACAAGGGAAAATATCTTTCTTGTGGTTTTTCTTACATTTTTCTGACCTGTCATATATCAAATACCTGCTGTTTTCTGATAAGCAGTGAGTGTGCATCCTGATGGTGAGGGATGTTAAATCTGTGTCATTTTACAACAGTCTGGGTATAATATTACTTTGCTGCCCAGCTCAGAACATCTGCTGCCACCTGAGAACAGAAACACTGTGATCCACAGTTACCCAATTTCCGAGCGAGTAGCACAATCTTTTTATAGTTTTCAGAGTAGACTTCATGCAGTTTAATCAAATGCAAGCTTCTCCTACTTCCCTTATCAAACGTGGCAAGGGCATAATGCCACTGAGCTTTTTCTCCGTGGCAAAAGCACAGTTAACACGTGGCTATCCCCCTCCCTCCACCTTGCTGCTTGCAGCCCACAGGACACACAGTCGAGTGGAGCGGTGCTGGGCAGACCTCTCACCCTGCGAGCAAGCACGCTGGCTTCTCCATCCCAAAGCATCACGCGGCCCCAGCAAGCAAAGCCTAGAGCAAATTTTACACAAAGCAATTGCAATAGCCAGTTTCTAAAAGACAAATAGATAATATATATATATACACATAAGTAGAAGCGTCAAATAACCTCGTAGCTCAGCACACACGTTTCAGTAGGCTGTTCTAGACTGTTCCTCGTAGCCTTAGGCCTAGGTACGCTCCATAGGAAGCTTCCCATATCCCTCTGAGCATTTAGTAGCCAATTAAATATTCATTTGCAAATTAAATGATGGCTTAAAATGTTGGAGCTAATCCAGTTTACGCCACCTGAGGACTGTGCTCACTAAGCACCTGGGAAACAGTAGAAGAATGGAAATAACAGAAAATAGAGGTTGCAGACCATGAGTGCAGTGTGAGTGGGGCAAGAAATACAGTGTCTGCAGCCCCGGAGACCTCTATGTTGCTGTTCACTTGTCTTTTCATCTAAGAGCACATTTCAGTTTGAGATTGAGACATCTGCTTCTCAGTGATTAGATGAAGGTTTCTACAAGCCTGCTGAAGGTTACTTGGTAAGTTGGTTCCTTAAACATGGTGCCATCCTTAGTGCCATTTGAGGTGCTCTGAGAGGATCTCTTATGCAGCCAGAACATCAGAGATAGCCTATCTGGGCTGTCAAAACTGTAGTGACCTCACTATTGCTCTCAACCTAAACCTCCCCTATTTTGTCTGTCTGCATGTCCACTCTGAAAAATATCCTTAAAAACAGAAGTCTTATCCTGCTTTCTCCAACACATTGGGTGATAGGAATATTGAAATACTTACAGTAGGACCAATGAAGAAACCAAAACTCCACTGCTTTAAGCTGCGTTCCTTTGGCAAAAATATCGGTTAACTGGGTGCCTTTCCCATTCAGGATTGCATCTAAGAAGTAGAGAAGGTGGGAGAAAGTTTGAGGCCACCAATTTTTTTTTAACTATGATGCCATTTTTGCAAGTGTATCTATTTAACTTAGAGAGTGCAAATAGAGGAACTTACAGAAAAATACCTAGTTTGACTCACTCATGTCCTGTGTAGTTAAGAGGCAAACTTTGTTTATAGCCATCAGCTATAACCAATAATATCTTTTTTTAGGAATTTTTATTTTGCAGCACCAAAAAGAGATATAGATACTCAGTGAAGGAATATATGGGGCTTGCAGCCTATCTACACAGCCCTGGCAGATATGATACACAACCTAGGAGCCTGGATAATTAGAATCACACTGGAAGTAAAATCTGAGTTGCGCTGATTTCAACAGCAACTTTCAGTGACTCCTGACCAGAATTTTAGGAACACAGTTACCATGAAGGATGAGGTCCTTCATTTAGTTGACTACTAGCCATTATCCTCTTTCCTTTTAGGAATATAAGCTAAAGACCATTTTTTATGCAATATTTCCTTAGTCCTTCACAAGGATCCTCAGCACCTCTTGGATAGAAATTGCAGTGAAAGGATCTGAATGCTTGCTCATCCCTTCCCACTGATCCCTGGAAAACTTTCTGCAGGGAATAGAAGGTTTTATGAAAGCAAGGGATGGTGTTCAACGCGTCCCAAGAACTGTCCAATTACTTGCACACACTGGTTCACATAATAATTTAAGTAATACTGCACCCACTCCTCAAACATTTTGAACAGGATATTTTCTTAAGCATCAGTTCCAGCACCTGACCTCAGTCTATCATAATCTTAAATCTATACAGCATGAAAAAGAATGGACAATCACTGAGGGAAACGATCCATCAAAGACTTTTCTCTAAACCCTCCTACGGCTAAATAAAGCTCCATCTCTGGATAAGGAAGTGTGGCGGGTATAAAACTATGTGCTATAAGCAGATACTGCAATACTTTGTTGAAGCCCTGATCAGTTGACAGGATGACAGAAGCAGAACTACTCCACAAGGCAACTGCTTCAGGAGGGTGAGGGGAGAGAGGGAGGGGGATCGCTGTACATTAAGTAGATTCCAAAGAGCTCATTCAAAGGGAAAAACAAAGAACAAGGATGCTCAAAATGGAGTACACAAGGAATATAAATACATCTTCAAAAGCACAAATGAAGCACTGAATGCAATGAAAGAGAAGGAGCTGTGCAGCTCGGATGGACTATGGTATCTGCGATTGGGTCACTTCCACAAAGATTGCAGGGAGAAATTATGTCTACAAACACATCCAAAGTTGCACATTCTTTCTCATTCACCTGCCCATCTCCTTCTGATGTATTCCCCCAGGTACCACTAACTCTATTTCTTCCCACTTTTGCTGAATAGACAATAACCTATGTAACCAACAATAAAATCATAAAGAGCTAAAGACTATTTTTAATGATGTGGAGGCCAAATTATTATTTAACTTTTCAATATGAACAATACTTGGCTCTAGTTCACATTTAATCTTCATGGATATCAATTATATTTTGTCATATCTAGATCTGTGAAAATTTCATTTCTCCAAATGAGCTCACTAACTAACCCTCAGCCTCTTTATAAAAACCTTCTCTTCTCAGATTTTTCCACTATAGATTATGAACATTAGTTCAATGGGATTTATATGGCCTGTTTGACATTCTTTTCTCTTTAGTTGCCTCTGAGATATTATTCAAAACTGGTGTTCTTTCCAAATGCTGAAATATTTGTTCTCTGAATAAATCACCACATGTGTGAAAAGATCAGACGTGGGTACATCTTTTATATTGTGACTTATATGGTAACTGCTGGTTTACAATGCTATCAGTCTCATGTTATTATTGTTTTTGTCACAGTGTGCAGTTCATTGCTGTAGATGACACTGCAATGTTTCAACGCAAAGAGGCCTTCAGGAAAAGAATACAAACATTTATAAACCTTGTACATCCACTACCAAATACTCGGCAATGGGAATAGTAGGGAGCAGCGGGCAGATCAAAGGCATGACTTTGCCTCCTGGAAGAGGCTGTCCATGAGAACTTCCACGTTAGCCCAGCTCCATTTGGAAGCTGGATGGAGCAACAAGCTGTTGGTCAGCGTCTGTATTCCTGTTTAAGTCTGGCATAAAGAGTTCCATTGATGGTAGACAAGAAGAATGCAAGGATTATATTCTTACCAGCCTCTAGTCCCAACAGAAGCAGGGAGAGACCTCCAAATAAACCACATGCAGGTCGTTGTTCTCACTAGCCAGCCCTGACCTGCTCTGGGGATTACAAGAAATCATCATCTGACACCACTTGGTAGTACCAGTTTCTTGCAGTGTTGGTCCTAACTGGTTCCTGGCCCTGTGTTCGCTTCCTAATATTTGAGTTGGTTTCCCAGGGCAGCTGCGGAGCTAAATTTCCAGCCCCGATTCGTGACACATGCCGCCTGTTTTTAGGGCTTTGCAGTGGCCTCAGCTGGTGCAGAGGAGCGATGACTGCTTTTTTCCATCCACAGTCTGAATGAGCAGCTCTGAGTGAATAGACTGTGCAGCAGCTGTGCAGACTGCAGCCATCTCAAGGGATGGGTTTTAATTTCCCCGGCCCCTCTTCGTTCCACACTTTTAGATTTTATGTGGGTGGAGTTTTATTTCAGCCTAAACGTCTAAATCCGTTGCCTGAGAAATAGGTGCAACCTGAGCCCCTTCCTGTGTTACGTGTCCAAATCGCCGACCGCAGGCACAATGGGTTTCGCGGTCCGAAGGGCCACCTGTGGGAAGCGTTCAGACGCGCTCTCGCCCATTTGCATTCCCGGCCGCCTATTTCCCTGCGTGTGACTCAAGCGTCTCTCTCCGAGCGGTTCACCCAGTGTGTCGGGCTGCAATCATTGCAGCGCTGAACCGATTCAACATCTTGAAAAGCTAATTAACTTCATAAAAAATTCATATAGGCATGCAAATACTGTGGCCCAGATAAATAATTAACTGAACTCTTCCACACCAGTGCCAGCATGCTCCAAGGCTGCCCTCTCTTGCCAGGCCTGCTCAACAATTATTCAAGACATGTGACGTGGACTGCATTTGATGATTCTCTTCAAGGTGTAAACCTATGCGGCAGCTTAATAAACAACATACATTGCACAGTCAACATTGATTTACACATCTTCTGAAGAGATGATGCATGAAATGATCAGAAAAGTCAATAATGCAAGCAAAATGTATGGGCTTGAGATAAGTAACAGAAAACAAAATCAATGCCTTCCAGCTATTATCATCATGAAGTAGAGTTCATAATAGATAACATTAAGTTTGAACAAGTTGCATCATTCCAATACCTGCAATCAGCTGTCACTTCTGACAATAATTGCCAGAATGGTATTCATATACGTTAGCTCTAGCTCTGGTGCTAAATGCATTTAGCTGAACAATCAGGGCAAACAATTTGACGAGCCAGATATTTTATTATTCTGACATTAAAAAAAAAAAGAAAAAGAGGAGACTGCTGAACCCATTAATCATGACCTGTATTACCATGTACATACAAATATAGCACCAAAGAAAGCCAAAATCTTGCTACAAATACATTGAAATCAATACCAGAGGAAGATCTGAGGCATTTGATGGGGTCATCCTATTACTAGCTCTAAAGAATAAAATTCAGCAGGATGAGACAGTTGACACTATCAGAGCACCTGAGTAGCAGTGATTCAGTCACATAACACAGGCAACAATATATCTCAGCTTTGTATCCAGAGCTTTACATGAGACTTATCATATGCCTTTACATCAAGGTTTTCTGATAGCCCCAGGATGCAGACAATAAGAAAGCAACATGAGAAAGCTCTGACCACTAAGATGTTGTCAATACAAGGAAGATGTTGTGAAATAAGGTAGGGTGTGAATTTAGACTACAATGGCTTAGTGCATTTTGGATGGTGGTAGCCTAAAATACAGTAAACACACACAGGGCAGTTGGAGTGTGGAATTAATTTATTTATGGAGAACTACAATTTAACATCTATATCACAATAGCCCTTCAACCTCCCTTTGAAATTTTTTCTCACGGTATTTCAGTAGCAGCGTGTATAATCTAGGCCACTAAGTAGAAACAGGAGGAGTTTCTTTAGGCACTCAGGAGAGGTCTGCCAAACATAGTTCGGACTCTTTGTGGAAGCCGTCACTCCGTTGTGCAGAGGACCAGTAATGACAAACAGAGGTGTTTGCTTCTAGCCAATAATATGAATCTAGCTTTGGCTACTCATGAGGCAACTTCTAGCAATCAATGATTATTCAGTGGTCATAAAAATACATCGGCAGTCTCAATCCAGTTCCTAATACAGCTATAAAAAAAAAAAAAGCTCACAAAAGGCAGCAGTAAAACAGTCATTGTCCCCATTGCGAGCAGCCAAGATGCAGGCACAGACACAGAGAAAGAACCGCTTTCCTTCCCACAACGTGGGGTACAGGTAGCGCCTCCACAAGAGATGCTGATGGAAGAAGCAAGGATCTGCCCCATTGCAGACGTGGATCTGCCCTGTGGACGGAGAGCTCTGCACCCAGGGCTGCCAACACAGCACAGCACACAGGCCCTACATTAATTTTCACAACTCCAGCTCTACCCCCTGCATCTTAAAGCCGGTCGGACAGACTTGAAAGCACATTCAGAGGGAATTTCTATGCCTTCCCCCTTCTCCTCCAGCATCAGTGGAAAAAAAAAAGGAGAATAAGAATGATGAGGTGAGCAGAGCTTTGGGGAAATTGTGCCCAGAGTTGCAGTGTCACAGCTGGTTGACCATGCAGAATCCCACAAATTTATTTTCTAATGGTTTCAATTTGACCCCCGGATGAGAGGATGATTTCAGTTGAGTTCTGCTTTGATTTTTCAGGGACCCATTCATCTCCCAAAACTAAAAACCGAGCTCATAAAACACAAACCCACATGAGCTAAAACCAATCAGTAGCTCCCCTGAATCCCTGCAAAGCCAAACCATTCAGTACCGTGCTGTTCCGCCAATAATAGTAACAAGTAACACGATGCTCAGACTGTAATTTTTCATATCCAGTGTGCTGTTGTCATATGATTTACTACACTAGCACTGAGAGCCATTGCCCAAGCCCTCTCTCTGCACTCCTCCTGATTTACTTAAATCTTTTTACTTTTATCAACCACAGGGAATGGGGACACTTACATGTAACAACTGACAATTTTAACAGAAAATACGGAGAAAAGCTGTGTAAAGCAAGTGGCTGAGATTATAGCTGTTGACTTCTAATATTATTTGACAGATGAGACTGCTGCAATTATCCTCTGCTCATGGGTTCCATTACTGGAACAAGAAGCGCACAAAATAAGGGCAATTTCCCAAACAATATATAGGGCCACTTAACTTTGTCAAGAGCCATTTCTGCAAGTGAAGTCCTCCCTGGTTAAAGATACAAGGATAATGTGCCGGCAACTTCACACAAGCATTTAGTGCGTTCCACGTTAACTGCCTTTTCAGTTGTTCTTTTCCTGCTCTGCTTGAACCAAATAGGATATTATTTCTAGAAATATTTGTTTAAAGAATAAAATCATATTTACTGCTTTTCCCCTCCTGGGAGCTTTTTTTTTTAAAGTAAGCATTTCAGAAAGTTTGCAGCTCACTCGATCACTCTATATTTTTGCTGAGACCCGTTATCAGCCAAATCATCATTTTCCCATGCCCCCTCTACCTCCCTGCACCAGGAGGGAAGGCACCAATCTCCCTCAAGTCCTCCTTGTTTCTTTCCCTCCTCCCAAAGTTTTTCTTCACACACAGCCTCCTCCAGAGATTTGCCCCAAGGCTGGCGCTCCATCCCTGGGACCCCAGAACCCCCACATCTCCTTCCCAACACCAGCTCCTCTGATGCAGTAGTCTCCTCTCCTCTCTGCTCTCCTCTTCTGCTCTCTTCTCCTCTCCCGTGGGGGCCAGGCACAGCTGGAGAAGGAGGAAGAGAGCCCTGCAGCACTGGGGGAGGGAAGCAGCTGCCACATCTGAGCAGCTCCTCCAGCTAATCCTTCTGTAGCTCAAAATAATAATCCTGAGGAAGAGGAATCTCTCATAAAGGCCATTTCATGCATCCAAAAGGGAGTGAATGCTATCTGACATGCAAGGGTATGGCGGCTACACGCTGCCGGTTCAAGGTTTCCCTAAGTAACACAGGGAAATGCAATTGTCCTCTTAAGACTTGCTGTGCCAAATCTGGCCACTGTATCTAACCAGTGGAGTGTGAAGGAGGGAGCATTAGTCCTGCTTTAAGTTCAAACCTCAACACAGCCTCAGCAATAGAGTCATTGCTGACGTCTTCATAATATATTTTTAAGGCTGCCCCATTGCTTTGACTTGTGGAACTATTTATAGACCAAAACGAACTTCTTTCTCCAGGGAGAAAAAAAGCAATGAATTTTCTGAAAGTAAAGGTGAACAGAAATAGAGAATGAAAAAAAAAAGAGAGTAAGCCATAGCCTAGTCGGTAGTTATTAATTCTTCCCTCCAATGTAATTTGTGCAGAACGAGGGAGGGAGTGAATTTTTTTTCAGCTGTCTTCATCAGACTCTCACATCTACTCTAGTACCTTCTCTTAAATGTGCCTGAGACCTGATGCTGCAGACACTGGTACAGGGAACCCCGGAGGAGATCACTGCAGTCAGGGATAGGATCACCCAGCTCCAGCTCCGGTCAGCAGAGAAAATAGTCATGAAAGATGTGAGGAAAGATAGTCCTTCACCATGGACAATAAGAGATGGTTTCTTCTCATGTCTAAGAGTATAACCATCCCAGGAAAGAGATCCCCACAGGTATAAAAAGTAGCTGCCTTCCAACACCCTCCAAGTCCACACTGATGAAAGGGTTAGACATCCCTCCCTGCCAAATATGCCTCGTGCCTTTCCCAAAACACCCCGCCTGGAAGCACCCTTCAGTCGGTGCATGCAAAATGCCCTCAGATGTCTGGAAATAAGGTAAAAAGGTACAGCAATTTTCAACAGGTATCTATCCGTGAGGTGAATAAGATTTCTTTCTGCATTACAAAAGAGAAATTTAAGCTCAAAAATCCAAAGGAGAGCAGATGAGACCATCCAAATCCCAATCAACAGACCACAATATCCTCCATAGTCCATCATTTTCTTGTTGCTAAAATTATTAATTCAACACATTCCCAAGCTAGCACCACTAAGTATAATGTTAATCACCAGAATGCAAAGAATTAGAAATGTGAGGCTTTCATCTTTTATTTTTGCACTCTCTTATCACTCCACTATCTTTTCTAAGCGATGAGGCAGCTTTTTCCTGGAAGGTGACCTTTGCTGGAGGGCAGGCAGATGGCAGCATCCACAGACAAGCCCAGTTCTCCTCCTTGACCATGTGTCACTCAAAGGCCTTAAAGATCTGTGTTCTGGAGACCCCGGGTCTCCGTCTGAATCTGGGTCACTGGCAGTACGAAGCCCCGCTGAAAGCACCCGAGTGTGACACAGAGACGACCGAGTGGCATTCCTCAGCCCAGGGACACGGTGGCGGCCAGCTCTGAACAGCAGAATTCCAACCATTGGGGTTGGAGAGGTTTTTCATTTCTTGTTCAGCCCATGCAGCCTCGGTCTCTTTAGCAAGGGTCTTCTGACAAAAGGCAACCCCAGCACCGGCAAGCCTCAGGTTTGCCCTCAGCTCTTCCATCGCCATTGATTAGACGTCTTTTTTCTTTTCCTCTTAAAAAAAAAATCAAAAAAGAAAAGGGACATGATTTAAAACTAAAATAGAACCCAGCACATTGTACAAAGGATTATTTCAAGTAATTCTCCTTGAAACTGTAACAAAGGAATGTTTCCTGGGGATTAAATGGACTGTCAGGTAATCAGAAAAGTTGTTTTAGGTTTTCCTCAAGAAGAAAAGAAGCATTTTGGATGGATTTTGTTTCTGGTGCTTTGTGACACTTTACAGCTTATTCCCTCATGTCACACCAGTTTATTTCATTATTCATAAACATGCTGAATGCCAAAATGATCTGAGAAGCTATGGGGCTCTTACACGCTCAGCCAATAAGTCCTTTTCTTCCCTTCTGAATGCAAATGCGAGGACCTGGCCCTCTTGCCATCCTTCCATGGAGTTTTTTATTATTGTTTTTAATTGCTGCTTATCCTATCACCTTGCTTTTTATTTGGTGGGATTCCTAGAATTTTACGCATTGTGCGGGACTCTAGGGTTGCCTTTAAGGCAGTTCTGACGTCCCTGTGAACTGCTCCGTGCTGCCAGGTGCCCAAGCAGCAAAAGACACCCACGTCCATCTGTGCCCAAGCAGCCAATTCATGTTGTGGCAGCCGGTCTTTTCTGCTGAAAAGGATGTAGGAAACGGGGTTTTAAAGAACACCAGGAGTGTATGTGGAACGGAGGCTGCGGCGGCTGCAGGTACTGAACTGGCTCTCCACAGGACAAGCCTGACAGCAGTGACAAATTGCAGCCGTGTTTTGGGATGCCAACCCAGGAATCCAATATTGTCCATAGTCTTCACTTATCCACAGGCTCATAGGACACAGCTCTTGACAACGTACATTTTGCTGAGCATGTTCCAATCTGGAACAATTGTACCTTTATGTATGTCTTAATTTTATCTCTGAGTAAGAGAGAGGATGATTTGACATTGTTAATGGGTCTGGAATATTACATATACACTTTTTTTTTTTTTTTTTACTTTTTTAATCTAAGAAAAGGATTTTCTTTTCCATGAGCGACTTCTTTCTGCAAGAATTTTGATTCCAATTATGCAGACCCCCGCTGGTGCCCCAGCAGTACCCCTGGCAGTGCCAGCCCTCTCGGGCTGAGCAGCGGAAGGAAACAAGCGCAGGCGATGTACGGCAGCGACACTACACGCACCAGCAAGGCAGGGAGCTCAGCAGCCAGCGCGCTGCCAGGCTGACACCGCAAGGGCCTGCTTGTTTGTTTGCTTTCTGCTTTTATATCCCGATGCTCTCTCTCGTGATGCCACATGTTGAATTTTTTCTTGATTAAGTTGAGACTTTCATTATGCAGTATTCGCAGAAGAATTACAGAGGGGAGAGAGAAACCCCAACTGCATATGGCAAAGGCAGTGACATAGATACTGAATTCTTCTAGCTTGAAATGACAAGCAGAACAAATAAAGCTCTTTTGTACCTGCTCTAAGACATAGCATGTACCAGCCCATCTCAAAAACAGACTTTGGGAAAAGAGGAAAGCAGGATCAGAGAGGCACAGAGGGGTAAATATTTAAAGCTGTCAATGGAAAACAAAAGGGAATTTAAGACTGTAAGCTTCTTTAGGTGTAATATGTTTCCACAGCACCAAGCTCTCTGAGATCCTCACTCTGATTGCAATTTCTGGGTGCTTCCATATCCAGAAATAATAACAATAATAATAATAATATAGCATCTCATGGGTCTCTTCAAGTCCACAAATTTAAAAGCAACAATGGCCAGTGGAAGCACCCAGCTTCCCCTGAGCCAAGTGTGTAGTGAATGTGATTGACCCTCCTTGTCCAAATCATTGGCCTGTATCTTCCAGCTTTATTTCCCCCTTTCTAGTGGTAGCTGGGGCTTTGCAAGGGACAGAAGAGCCCCTAGAGGGCTTCAAAGCTGCTATGGCAGGATTCACTTACTTGGAAAGAGACTTCGAGCAGACCTGTAAACTCTATTCAAGTTTGTTTTATGGTGCCAGAGCAGCACAAAACAGCTCTAGCATTTGACCTCAAGGGCTCAATCAGTTCTGTATGAATACTCATATGATGCAGTTATCACCAGCAAAGCTCATAGCTAAGCGCCTTGCTACCAAGTCTCGTGGTTTTGATTTAAGGAGCTCCCAGTAATCTGGGACACTACAATTAACATATTTAATAGAGCGACTAATGGGAAAGAAAGAGGAGGGAAAACCTATATACCACAGCTTATGCTGATTCTAGGGTGGAAAAGGAACACAATCCAAAAGTTTCAAACAAAAGGGCACATAGAGACAGGTTAATTTCTCCCTTTCACACTACACAATGTGAAAAGAAATCACAAAAATAATTAATTTAGATAGACTAATTCAGATAGATTTACCTACATTTTCAAAGGTAACAGGAGAAATTAAGTATTCATTTTGGAGCACTTTCACAAATCTGCTCATCAAAAGGCAAGTTACCTGCACCTTCAGGATGCCAAATCATTCCAAAGTCTCTCAGATGCTGGCAAACAAATGCTATAGAGTGGCTTGTAAAGAGATAACTGTGCTATCCATCTGCAGGTGATCACAAACACTTCAGCTAGGTTATTACATGTTGCCCAACAACTCAGGACCCAGTAAGTGGTTATTCCGGGTAAGAAAAATAAAAATCAGAAGGATCTAGTTAGTAAGCAGGGTATAAATATGAGTAAAGTTGAAGTAATCCCATAGTTATGAACAGAGAGTCATACTGTGATTATGATAAATCAAACATAGCTCCCTTGGTCAGTGGGGGACTTATTGATTTTGCTTGGAAACCAAGGCCATTTTCAGCTGACGTAGAGAAGCAGCCAACAGTTCATCTGATCAACGGCCAGGTAACAATAATACATTGCACATCATCACACTGAGTTGTAGCATTACAATGTAATAATTGCCAGACAAAACTGTATCAAGACAGCTGTATGATTAACTGTATATTTGACTTTTATAATTCTTTTTCACTGTGATTTAATTATCTAAAAAACAAGTATTAAGTGCAAGAAATATTTTGAAGTGATATCCAAATTTGTTCAGGTACAGAATGCCATATCTAAATAACCTTAATTCTGCTTTGGTTTTGCTCCATACAGTATAGCATGTAGCACATTCATTGCATAAAATAACTATATCTATATTCTATATATTCTATATATATTCTATCTATTTCTTATATGGCGTATTTTGTTTATCGGTCATTGGAGATTGAGGGCAAACTCTCCTTAGAGAAGAAGTTAAGCTATGTTCAAATTACAAAGCAAAGCATTGGTCATTTTTGCTTTAAGCACTGCAGAGTTTTATTTCTTCTAGAAATAATAGAGAGGGAAGTGATGTGGGGACATGGCAAGTCTTTAAGGAATTTCCTCCAGTATAACGCGATTTTTCAGTGTTGGCAAGAAACTATATTTGGCAACTAATGACACAGAATGGAAGATATTCATATTTCTTTAACAATGTAACCTACAGAAGATTTTTTCTCAGCATTAAAATAAGTGAAGCCAAAAATAGATGAACATTAGGTGCTTAAAGATTTTGTTTAAAATCAAACTAGTCAATGATGTAGACAATACACAAACTATACAAAAGACACATGTAGGATTCATCTAAGCTAACTTTCACAACATACAAGTTAGTCATTTGAGTAATTTGGGCAGTTGGACTCCCTTAGAGAGGATAGAAAAAGAGGTGCAGCAGTAGGGAGCTGACTCATAGGACAGAGTAGATTTCTCTCTTGCTTTCTCTTGCTCTAGTTTACTCCTTCTAGGCATGCCCATATACATCATTTTTTTTTAAATAAAAGTATGTGAATCCCATTCCTACTAATTTAGGAAGGAATATGACGTTTTCAATTCCTTGGCAGAAGCAGTGGTTATGAAGCTTTTATTCCCTCTGCTCTTCGCTGCCACGCATCTGGTTACCCCTCTCCTTTGCACCATCCCCGCTAACAGAGAGCTACAAAATAATCTGTTTCTAAAGAATCTTGGGAGTATTATTTATCTCTTTTTCTATGCATTTATTGCTACGATTTATAGTTTTCTTGGCCAGATCACTTTCACAGATCTCAGGTACATGAGCCACACAGGTGGCATAGCAGCAGCCCCTTGCATGCGGCAGAGACAAGTAGTGGTGGGACAGGGGGTTGTGGATCTGCTGCTGCAGGATTCATAACATGGATCCGCACCCTAATTCTTGACAGGACACCACATTTTTGTGTACATTTACACAACAAAGAGGCTACATGTGGTAGCCAACACAGCTTGGATTGCAGACCCACAGGGTTCACCTCACAGTAACAGTAATTTGATCAGCCTCCCCCTTGAGTGTGCTCTTACTCCTCATCTTTGCATATAAAATGCCCAAGAGAGGTGATGCACAAAGACTCCTCGTTCAGTTGCCCATCAATGAGATGAGCTGCCACAGTTCTCTATCCACTCTCTATTCCACTGCCCTTCACCACTTCCACATGGGCTGGCATCCTAGGCTGTACAGAAGGACATCTCCCATCACCTTTCTTCATATCATTACTCAAAATCCATGCTTTGACTTGCACAGGCTAGGATGTGCTACGTTACTTACCCAGTATTGTGCTCTACACAGACTGGATTTCAACTGTTCACTCTGACCAGATGTCCCTCTGAACCCCAGGTGTCTCCTAACCAGATTAGAGCAGCTCTCTTGAGAGCTAAGTAAAGTTGCACCAGATGTTACAGAAAGTTTCACCCTTAAAACTTAGTATAAAAAGCAATAGTCCTCCTTGGCACCTTGCTGTTGACTTCAGTGGAGTGACACCAGGGATGAGCAGAATACACTAGGAATATACTTCCTTTTCCTAGGAAGAGGAAAAAGACAAGTAAAGTGGAAAATAAATAAATTATAACTATACATATATTTAGACACGCATACAGAGTGCGATTTTGCAGCTTGTTTCAAATGGCACCGAAGTGATTCAATGTGGTTGCTACAGTACAAGTGTCCCCTAAACAGTAATTGACACATAGAGGATTATGTTCATTTGTGCATCAACATTTTTGAGTTAGGATACCTCTTTATTACTAAGATTGTTGATTAGGCCCTTTTCAAATTCAGTATCAACGATTGTGCCTTACGTGAATCATATTCAACACAGAGCATTGCAGAATCTGTCACAAACAACCTGGTAATAAAAGATCAGCATTTCAGTTTATTTTTCCAGCATCTTTTTAAAAACCATACAAGGAATTTTGAAGAAACTTAATGCATAAATACATATTTTGTTTGATTCAATAACATATCCAATTCAAATGATACCACATTAGAAAACCAAAAGGCTGCTGTTATTCACCAACACTTTCAATATAAGCAGTTTATTTCTTCACCTTGACATTATTCAATGGACCAAATCAGAAAATATCATAATATTACCTAGCAACCTGCCTCACCTCCTCCCCTTAAAATAACCAGGGAACTACTGACCCCATTAACACAAAATGTTACTTCTTTAATCTTATCACTTTTTCTGAGCAGTGAGGACAATAACAGATTGATATTAGCAATCTCAGCCCTTCTCAGACAGGTGGAAGCTTGCAAATCTTAACTGATGTGCTTAATTAGATAGAGCAGTGATTCAGCCTTCAGCTGCGGTTTTGTGGTTTTGCTTCCAGTGTGCATCAGTGTGCTTCACATCACTCTTTGGCCGAGGTATTTACTCTTCATCACAATTGCTGTTATCTGTCAGAAGTGATACAGGACTGGTTTACAAAGAATACCACTCTTTTATTTAATTATTTATTTGGAAGTTCTTTCACCAGAAGATGCAAGTTACCCCTGACTGGATGTTATTCTGGTGAAAGATAACAGACTGGGAAACTTGGTGTCTTCCAGTCTGCCAAAATTTCCAGAGGAGTCCTAGAGGGACTGTTTTTGGAGTGCTATCCTGCCTCCATGCCCGCTCACTCAACTTAGTGATAGCAAGAGCTCCATCTCCATGGTGGTAGATTTGTGAATTCTTACATGCCATGAACCAGATGAGATTGTTTTTTTGTTGGGTGAAATGACTTTCAGCCGCTAGCAACCTGAACTGGAGATGGACTGCTGCTGGGAAAAGGTCTGTATGTCATTAACCTTGTCATCCTCTGTTGACATGACAGAAAACATAAGCAAAAAGCATTATCCCAGAGAGAGAAAACTCACTCTGTTCTAAGAGAACTCACCGTTCTCTTAGACTTTACTCTTAGTGAATTCAAGAACCTCAAGAGTATTCTCCACTAAGCTTCAAAACATTGAAAACCATGATAGGTGGCACATTATATTTCCAGAGTTAAAATGGCCATTGCCCATTGCTAAGATTTTAGTAACCACATCCTCAGGTGAGGTAAAAAAGCATAGTTTTACTGAAGTCAGCAGATGACAGCCAAGGATATTGCTCTCAATATTAAAGAATATTATCATTTCTACTTACTTGTCAATTGCTGCATTTAGTGATCTGTTTTTTATTGCACACTTAAGGGAAGACAGAAAAAGCAACTCTATCAGTGATGATTTCAACTCTAACAGGAGATGTACAAGGCCCTGAACTCATCTCTGTGAATAAAAAGGCTTTTAATTCATCTTTAAGGAAACAATTAGAGATCAGCCAGAGAATATAAATTAATTCGATTTTCCTTTCCCTCTAGCAAGGCCATTATATAACTCTTTTCTTTTTCTTCCAGGTTGGCTGCTATTTTCTCTCAGGTGCAACTTCAGTTTCCTAAGGCAATAAACTAGGAAAAAAAAAAGAAGAACACAACATCTGGAGTTATCCATCCTTCTGCCAAGTAAAGCGAGTATGTCTGAAGAAGACAGTTTCTCAGAATGAAAAGAGAAGTGATGACTAATAAGGAAATGCAATTTACCAAAAATATCTCATTTAGTCTTTTCTTAAATATATCAGCCTTCTCTACCACCAAAATGTCCTACTTGGATTACACAACAGTAGGATTTGTCCAGGAAAAAACAATTGGTTTGCCAGTTTTGACAGCTATTTGGAGTATAATATAGATTTATAGATCACTTGATAGGAATTCATCTGAGAAAATATAGACTCTGAGATAGCAAGACTCAACTCCTTTTTCATCAGTAGAAAGAAAAATGTAAGGTAGGATTCATCCCACTTTTAAGTAGATATCTGAAATGGCTTAGTTGAACTGCACCTTAAAAGTAGCAGTTTCTCTCCTTTGAATCAAAAGAAAGCCCAGGGCAACTAGTTAGCTAGTTCAGTCATGACATCTACATGTAAAATGAGATGAGTCTCACCCCATATAAATGCCTTGCAGGATCATCCTCCCCTGCATAACCTTCATCTTTATGTTCTACATGGTACTGCTGTCATCTTTTTTGAAAAAGAGGGACCATCATCCATGGACAAGGCACTCTCCTGTCAACCTTCTTAAGAAACCCTTTGTGAAGTCCTTAAAGAAGAAATGATATGGGTGTAAGGATACACCTGTCACTTGTCACATATTAAGTTTAGCTTTCTTATCCATATTTTCAAGCCCTTATTCTTATTTCTCTTTTCACAGAATCGCAGAATCATAGAATAGTTGAGGTAGGAAGGAACCTCTAGAGATCATCTAATCCAACACCCAGAGCACGTGGCACAGGGTGGCATCCAGGCGGGTTTGGAAGATCTCCAGAGAAGGAGACTCCACAGCCTCTCTGGGCAGCCTGTGCCAGGGCTCTGTCACCCTCACAGGAAAGAAGTTCTTCCTCACATGGAGGTGGAACCTCCTGTTTTTCAACTTGCACCTATGTATCTGTACTTTTATACCTGTGTTTCAACTTGTACCTTTTCCATCACATCTTTTCATGTCCCACTTAAAATTCCGCTGTTTAGGAGCCCTCCTTACTTGAGTCCTTACAAAAAAATAATAGGGTTGTTTACATACTCCTAAATTAATGTGCTCACAGCTCTGCAAACACATTTACTGGAAGCATCAAAGTATGCACCTTTCTTAAACAGCAACCACAGGATTTTACTACTTGCAATTGTCCTGCTCTGAGTTCTACTCACTGCACAGTGCATATGAGCTAGATTCATCCATTCAATCTAACCATACATACTTGAACAACATATCTGTGATTGATAGGTTTGCTGTCACTTGAGTTAATGAAGTGATAATGTCTTCCAGAGCGTCACTCAACTCTTAAACAATGCCATATATTTCAGTAGCAATACTCCTTGTTTTGAGGCATCCATTAGATACTAAAAGACAGGCAAGGTGAACCTTATCTTACATCTTTTCCTTTTCTTCGGAATAGACCTTAAAATTATTTTGAATAAATGGAAATAGTAAACACAGAAATCAATAAAGGTATACAAATTTTAGTTGCTTAAGGGTATTGTATTTCATCCTCTGATGTCTATTCTGGCCTTAGGTATGGTACTTCTTCAGCTCCTATTGACACTAATGGAAGAGTAACACCTGACAAAATTAGGCCTATTGGCATTTCTGATGAACTTCATCAACTGTTAATGCAAAATAGGAAAAATTATGACAATGGGAAAGAAAAGGGAAATGAATTTCACTAAAAGCCTCAGATATCATCCTTCTATTCCTACAAAGCCAAGGGATGTTGCAAATCTGGGTGTATTCTCTGGTGTGCTATTTTCTTTTCTTTGTTGTCGATTCTGCTTGAAAGTAATCAAACCACAGCAGTTTCTTTTCTTGGCTTTCAATACAGGAAGGAAAGGGAGATAAGCCTGAGCAAAAACGTACACACAGCCATGAGCTGCTGCTCTCCTGCTGGCTAGTGGGAGGATGTGGGCTAAGAACTACCCCTGGAGGCAGACCATGTTCAGAGTAGGGTCTTATGATGCCTTCCTTGGGAAGCAAGAACTTCAGCTTTGGCATCACATCCCTACTTAAGCAATGCAGAGCATGTGTCAGGAAGTACCTCATTTTGGAGTAATTCTCTAGTTAAAAGGAAAATAAATTTTTGAGAGTTTTCCATCCACTTCACTTTTTTTGTAAGGTGCAGGAATCCATGCAGAGATCACATGGGTCATTTAAACTAGTTTGCATAAACTTAGGAAGCATGTGGTTTGCATTTTCCATTATTTTCTTATTATCAATACTTTTCTAACCTCAGCATTTTATTGGGCTCATGGAACTATCCTGCAGCTAATTTGAGGCCTGTTATTCCCTGTGACTGCAAACAAAATCTGTAGCCTACTGGATTAAGTGTCTTCTTTGTATTTGAAAAATAGTCAGCACAACTCCAATTAAAGTTGTTTCTTTTCTCTCAAATATTATATTGTTCTGAGGGTTTCTGTGTAAGCAGGGAACCCTGGATTACATTCCTCTCCGGGGGATCCTAAATGTTTATGCAAATCACAGTAGGCAGCATTACAACACTTTCAACTTTTGCCACGTGCACTTTGTCTAGACTCAGACTTGGTCAGAAATCTGTCAGACTGCAAACTGTAAAAAAAAAATGAAATGAAACTGTCTTATTTTAGTTCTTTCTGAGGATGTAATTCTATTAACAGTTCTGTACGTCTTTCCCCATCAGTTTAATTACAGATTAATTAATTCTTAGCAGTTTTCTAAAGCCCTGCAAAATATCATCTGACCCAAAACATTTCACAGCAGGGAAAAAAGCCTGATAGATAAAGAGGAAAATCCATCCTTAGGAAAAAATAGTGTTTAGAAGAACAGGCAACAGTAGAAAAGGATCCGCACTCTCTTCTCGGCAAACATGTTTCCCAGCATGTCTTAGTCATTAGTCTGCACTTCTTTTCAGTTCTCTATATCATGGCCCAGACTGATCTGAAGCACAAACATGTGATACTATATCCTTGGAATTGCTACTTCATACTTTTCCCTCACTGAGGTCATCAACTCCAGTGGTTTACATACAGCTATAGCCATGGCTGGCAAAGCCACAGGCTGAGGAGCAGAACATCAGTTCTCTGACACAGTCCTAGATCTCTTTCTGAAAAAGACCCTGAAAGTCTGAACGTTCTTGGAGCTGCAAACCAGATGATAAAATAATTTAGCTGTCCCAGGAGCGACTTTGTGGGAAATAGAGGGGCTAAACCTTAGAGACAAGTCAAACTCAGGAACTAACTCTGACAAAGATTGTATTTCTTGTTGCCTGAGACAACTCCAGGAAGGGTTTGAATTTGCACCCTTTTTCTATGAGCTCGTACGTTGCTTCTAAGCGTATTGGGACGGCCATCTGTTTACAATTATATTTTTATGGGAACTTTTATCACAGGGCTCCCAAAACACTTTACACACTTACACCTGGATTCTCTGTTCTAACAGGAGGTGAGTTTAAATTAAAATAATGTTCAGGTCATAATCTAGGTATTGGGCTTTAGATCCTCCTGTTTCTCCTCTCAAGAGGGGCTGTTACAAATAAGGTATGAAAAGAAAGAGCCAGGGATTTGGAACCACAGTGTGAAAATCAAGATAATTCTGAGAGAAGAGAAAACAGAATAACTTAAAAAAGAATTCCCCACTTTGCACGCATAGCAGAGAAAACTCAAAATAAAAAACAGAAGCACTGCTCCCCCTAAGGTCATTGACGTGCATGGGGATAACAGAGTTTGCCATGAAGAAAAGGGTGTGTGGCTCCAACAAGCCCCCATCTCCCAGTATAACAGGCAATCATATATATCATATGTAATAGAGAAGCAGAGGAAACAAGAAGCCTCTCTGCAGAAAACAGCTGCCTCATCTCAGTGAGGAGGAGCTTCCATTCTCAGCTATTACACGGTGAGACCATGGTGACAGGCCAGGAAACTCACAGGGTGCAACATGTCCCTCCCATACGCACACTGCAGTGTGCATGACATTGCTGTGCTGTTCCCCAGGGATGCAACAGCGTCCAGAGAAGCAAAGGACACTGAACACGAGCAGCACCGGGCGCTTGGCAGGGTGGCACCTGCCTGCTGTGTGGCTGGGGTGGACAGGAGCTCATCTTTCCAATGCATCCTTGGGATTAGCAAATCAACTTGTTGCACAGCTGCCCGAAAGTGCTGGTGGGGGGGGAGAGGATTGTTTTCTGTTTGTATTAAATCTGTTGGTTTCTGGGTGCATCTTCACCAGTCTGACTGCTCCAGGCTCAGCCAAGCGAGGAATGTGTGGCACTGCTCCGGTCAAAGGTGAACACCCGTGCTGCCAACGTACACAGCTGCGCCAGGCACCCTGGGCACCTCTTGCAAATAATGCAGAGAAACAGGCACCACAGGGTAACGTTTCCTCCCTCCAATTGGTAGAAAATAAGTCAAAGGATTTCTGCAACCCAAGTGTCAAGCGGTCAGTGGAGTCAGGAGATGAACTGACTCACGCTCTCCACCCTGTAGAATAGTGAATCCAGTGAATCCACTCTACTCGAGTTCTTCCAAAAGCTTGTTTTTTTTTTTTTTTTTTCAACATGAGAGTTTTTTAAAAAAAAGCCTGTGAAGATTAAAGCTCATCACACATAACAGGCTCTTCAAAACACACAGCCTAACCACTGGAGGCATAAGTAACCAGTTTATGCCACGACACACCAATTCAGCTCCTTGGATCAAAGCATCTGGTCCAGAAGGAAAGGCTAAGAAGCTAAAAAAGGGCTGGGAACAGGAGGTGAGAAGACATGGGGGAGAAATAAGGAGAGACAGGTTGATCAGTGAGAATTGATATCAAAAACAGAAAGAAAAAAGAAAAAGATGTGACAGTGCCCACACCTTCTCTTTCCAGTCTGTGTTAAATCTTATCCCTGTCCTCCCTGGCCCTCACCTCTGCTTTTTTTCCTTCACTTCATGAATAAACTGCAGTTCAGTTCATACCTTCACCTGCACAGACTCAAAGCCACCTACAGAAAAATTCTCCAAATATCAACCTAGGGTGTTTTCTGGAGTGATGGGGGCTTGAAATAGCTCCTGCTGACACCCTGCCATTTTAGATAAATAACTCAACACTCACTGGAGTTTGGACTGGAATCCAACTCCTCTGGCAGTTTTATGAAACCCTAGCTGTTCATTGCCTCTGCTTTTCAAAAAAAAGTGAACAAAATGAAATGGTTTGTTTCGGGGCAAATGACACAATTGTGTTAAATGACATGATTTGTTTGTTAGTTTCCTCCCAGGAGGGGAGGAAGAGGGAAGGAATATATATCTGATCTGATCCAAGCCATTTTTTTCTTGTCGTTGTTTCTGATTCAGTTGTTAAACAAAAAAAAAAAAGAAAAAGAAAGAAAAGATCAATATCTTGAATGATCCTACACAAAAGAAGTTTGAGAGGGAGCTGGAGAGACGAGGTCCTGTTTCTTTCTCTTTTCTCAAGACTCATCTGGCCTGGGAGTGACTCGCTTATGAAACCTAGGTTCAGAAATAAATAGCTGAAACCACCCCACGCATTCAGCCGAAAAGCTTTTTATTTACTTCATCTCTTCTCTTTGGATGTCCATGTGCTTGAGCCTGAGTGCTGTAAACTGCCCACTGACCTACATCCAGCAGTACCTCCATGAGCTCCCGCCGATGCCAGAGCACCCTCCTTGAGACCAGCATGGCACCAGCCCCATCGGGAATATCACGCGCAAGTCTGCAGCCACCGAAGCATACTCTAAGTGGATAGGCAGCCAAGTGTATATTCATTAAATTTAAAAGTTCTTCTTATTGCCAAACACGGGGAGACTACCCAGACAAAAAGTGGCAGTAAGTACTCCAATAATATTCTCACCCCTTTAATTACTGTTCTATAGTTAGCTTAGCAAACTGCTGTATAATCCACAGGGCTTGCAGCAGGCACTCAGAAGAAGCTGACTTCCCTACTTCACTAGCTTCTCTGAGAAGCTCTGACATTTGGAGGTACAGCAGGAAAACTGAAGAAGCTGAAGAAACTTTCTATATATTTCCTACTGCAACCTGCCTAAGTCAAGGTGTCTCTGGTGGGGTGAGGAGGTCCTGGCAGTGCTGCTCCTCCTCCTGTTGCCCTGTGGTGCTCTCCAAGGGTCTTGCATCTTGGCAGCAGGTAGCCACATGCAGACTCCTTCGCACCCAAGGCACCAAACGTGCATGGAAATAAGAAAGCTTGCCATCATGGAAGCAAGTATCATACACCACATTTTGCTGCTGGTGGCTTTTGAAGCTGGGCATCTTAGGAATCTGAAATGATTTTATGCATTATTGTTTTGTGTGCTTATGCCCCATGCAAACTCAGCAAACGCAAAACAAACAGGTAGATTTGAGCACTACTATAACCCTCCAAGAACTTCTCATGACACGCTGGATTCCCAAGAGTTTCATCCTGTTCCCCTGAGTCTGTTACTGGAATCAGCTTCTTGAATTCAGTGCTATCTGCACTAGACCAGTGATGCAATGACACTTAGTTTCTCTTTGGGAAGCTGCGCATCTTACACCAAGGGTGAATCTTCTTTATTAAAAAATTAAGATGAGTAAAATGGCTAAAATACTGTAAAAATCTAATAGCTTAGTTTCAAATAGCCCTGCTCCCAGTCACATATACAGTACACAAAGTTAATAGCTCTGACCTCCATGCTCCTCTGCTTCCCTATCTCCCAGCAGTGCCTAGCAAGCAGCAGCATATTGCTGTCTCCTGCCACACAACTTGATTGCCTTCAGCACTGACAGCTCTTTCCTCCCCTAAATGCTCAAGCTCCCCATTCTATTCCAGATGTCTTCATTGCAAGAGCATTAAGAACACGTGACAGGCTTCTCTTAACAAACCAGCAAAAATAAATCCTTCTATACTATCATTTTCTTTCATTGTCACAGCTGATGACAATCCAAACTGTAGTGCACATTTTTCAAATAAGCTTGGACATATATTTCAAGAGTCATGCTCCCTCCCAGGTGTACAAAATTTCTGAGCTGGACAACCTAAACAGTAGAGAGAATCTCTGAGAAATTTAAGTCATTTGAAGTCTTGGTTTAAAACAGATGAGATTTCAAAATAATGGCATTTCCTTCAAATTGAAATGACAATTTTTAGTCAGTTGTATGTTCAACATCTATGCTGACAATCTGTGGACTAGGAGGCAATCATAGAATAATAGAATGATTAAGGTTGGAAGGGACCTCTAGAGGTCATCTAGTCCAACCCCCCTGCACAGGGCTGCATCCAAGCGGGTCTTGAAGATCTCCAGAAAAGAGCGACTCCACAACTTCCCTGGGCAGCCTGTTCCAGTGCTCTGTTACCCTCAGTGTTAAAAATATTGTCCTTAAGTTCCTGTAGAACATTTGGTGCTTCAGTTTGTGGCCATTTCCTCTTGTCCAATCGCTGGCCATCATGGGTCTGACCCCATCCTCCTCACTCTCTCCATTAAGATATTTATATACCTTTATATCAGGTCCCCTCTCAGCCTTTCCTTCTTCAGGCTGAACAGGCCCAGCTCCCTCAGCCGCTCCTCACAGGGCAGATGTTCCAGGCCCCTGATCATCCTCGTGGCCCTGCGCTGGACTCTCTCCAGCAGCTCCACAT
>JAWLRI010000390.1:4062153-4115407 GCA_034781795.1 Crypturellus tataupa
AGTGGTTTGTGCTAATGAGCAAATGTGAGGGAGTACAAAAAGTTCTGTAAGCAAACTGTCGGAAATGAAAACAACAGGACTGAAAAAACACAAGCCTGTTAACTTTAAGAAGGCAAAGGTTCACTGAAGGGAAAAGGTCACTGAGGAAGAAGAGGAGCCTTCATCAGGAAGACCACCGGGAGGTTTAAAAGACGCCCTAGCAACAAGGAAGGACATGTGCAGAAAAGAAGGAATTTTCGAGAAACGGAGATAAGAAAGGAATAAAAAAGGTGCTTCCATGGGCTATAAGCGCACCATTGGTGGAGCAGAGACTCCCCGGCCGCCCAGTGCTGCTTGCTTGCTATTTACAATAAAGCATACTGGCAAATCAATTGGCTCAGAGGATTTGTCCATTTATAACACCAGAATCCCATCGGCCTTCTTGGGCACGAGGGCATGCTGCCTTGTGGTCAGCTTGTTATCCACCATGATGAATAAATTGAACAGGACTAGACCGAGGACTGACTGCTCAGGAACACCGCTCACTACAGGCCTCCAAGTAGACCCTAGTCTAGTCATAGACTATAGTCTAGTAATAGTCTGGATATGTAAGTTTTCAAATTACCCTGAGAAATATTAAAAATGTTAAAAGGGGCATAGCTGGTAGATCAGCCAATTGAACAACCACATATTATAAATAAATTCATGCATATGCATGCATGTGCTTGTACCTCCTCACTGCAAATGTGACCTGTCAGAGGACCAAGTTTGCATAAGTAGTATTAACATGCAAAAATAGTTTGTGTCTGTATCTGGCACAGCCTTTGCTGGACAGATGAATCATATTCATCCTGTCCTTAATTGCTAAGTCTTTTGAAACAAAGTCTTATACCATTGTTGCTTTCAGTAATGAGTAAAAGATTTATTTTTTGTATATGTCAGTAGGTTTTAATATATCCCACTGCCTGCTGTGAACCAGGTGGCACTCCATCCTGCTCTGAATCTTGACTGTATTTGCAAGGACTATGCTGTGAAGGGGCTTTGAGATGCAGAGAAAGACACTTGGCATTTTTCTTAGAGACCAGCAAATGAGTGCTGTCCAAAGAGTTGCTATATATGTGACTGGTGATGCACCTAACATAGTAACTCATTTCAGGGTCATTTGCAATAAGAGTGGTAGTGCTGGTGGATATGAAGATGCAGATAGGCCTAGAGTATTTCAAATACTTAGAAGGAGGTTTCACTGAGTCTGGCCAATATACCAAAGTCACCAAAAGGGTTCTTTTTGCCTCAGGCAAGTCTTCTCCTGGGGAGAGTCCTGGGACCTGCAGACTCCCAGAACCGACTCTAGCTTTCTGTCTAACACTGTAGACTTAATCATACCCAAATGGTCTTTATGTCTCCATTCTCCTCAGCACTCACTGTCCTTGCTGGCCTCAGGTTTCTCCACAACCCTGTCCCTGCTTTCTGTTTTATCTTCTAGGTGGTTGCATCAGCTATTGCACAGCACCCAACACCTTACAAGACCATCCCCATTCCTGGATGTCCCTCTTATCCCAACATTTATGCTATTATTGAAGTACTGGCAACTGGATACTAACCATTGCAAAGCATGAGTAACATGGCACCCAGTAATGATCCAGAAGCGCCAATGTAAGCATGAGGCCTACTAAGATCCAAACTGTGCTGTGTAAATACAACTCACAGCAATGTCATTGATTTGCAGGTAAAATAACAAAAGCACAGCTTCACTTGCTTCATGGCATTGAAAGGCAGCATGAGATAGCAGTTAAGTGGCTGTTTTATTTCTGACTTCACCCCTAGGACCAATGCTCACTGATATTGATATTTAAAGAAGTGCTTTCTTCAGCCTGGCTACAAACCAGGGTGCTTTTCTTTAATGCTGGCTTCAAACAAGCTGTGGGTGTCTGGGTGGGTGGGTTGAGTGACATATTAGTGAGGAAGTTTCCTCCCCTTTCAGAGCTTCATGAAGAAGTCAGAAAGGCATCGTTTGAGAAAGTGACAGGCAGATAATGTTGGACTATAGCTGATGAAAAAAAAAATTAAATCCATCAAGAATCCTGAATCTGGAATTGCACTGTTATACAGAACAGGGCAAAGTGAACTTCAGTAACCTCTATAAATATTATCTGTCTTTTAATTTCAGATTTGCTCCTAGAAAAGTCTTTCAAATTGCACATTCCCTCCTTTCAGCTTCTGGCATCCAATCAAATTAGATACCTATCGACAAGCAGCAGAGGAAGTCTGTGCTTTGTCTCCATTTAGAAGTGAAAAATTCCCCCTTTCCTCCCTCTTCCCTTCTTTGCCCACTCCCCCACACCCTTCCAGCTCTGAAGGTCTTCCAATTATCTCCTTTACCTGCCGCATTTAAAAGTAAAGCATATGAGTTGCCAGAAAAACAGAGTCTGAGGACAAGCTACTGTGGCAAAGCCATGACATTAGAACAGATGGAAAACTTCTCAGGAACAAAATGTGCACAAAAAAATGGGTTCTGGCTTTGAAGTGTATATTCACGGTGGGTGCTTTCATGTCTTTTGAAAAGCCCTAGCTCAAATCTGACCTACTTAGGAAACATTCTTATTTATGTCTCCAACTAAGGAGCTGTATATTTAGCAAATGAGAGGAAATCATCCCCCTGTCATGTTTATAGTTTGGAGCAAACTTTGCTGTTTAATTCTCCAACAGATTTGTCTCCATAAAAGTGGATGTAATTTAAACACTGTTAAAAAATCAATAAATTCCAGAAACTTAGGATAAATGGAATCATAATTTCAAATATATATAGATAGATAGACAGATAGATAGATAGGTATTATACATATACAGGCATACATACAGAGAAAGAAAGATAGAACAGTCATTCAGTACACTGCGTTTAAACCATTTTTATTTAACTGGTTCAAGAATAATGAATAAAGCTGAGCAAAGGTGCAGAACAAATTGTAGGACTTTGCCATTTTAATTGATGTTAAATGCTAACAATATTCTGTATGATACTGAGGAACAGGGGGAAAAAAATCTTAACTCCTCATAGACTAGGTAACCTTATCCAGACTGATGAAAAGAAATGGAAAGAAAATGAAAGGTCAAGAAATTGAAGATGAAAGGCACTTCAAGATGTTACCTGGTTTATCACCATCGCCCAAAGGCAAGATGAATTACATTCAATGTCATTCTAGACAGACATCTGTCTAAGCTCCAGGGATGGAGGCTTTGTAACCTTAACCAAACAACCTACTTCACTATTTTGTCACTTTCACTAATAGAACAATGTTTCTGGTAGCTCTCATTGTAATTAAAGCACACTACTCCTTGTCCTACTCCCAGTAGACAGATTTCTTTTCTTTCTCCTTTCAGGAGTAGTATCTTCTCTCCTCTTTAGGCTAGGCAATCCCACTTTATTCAATTTTGTTTCATGGATCATGTTTTTTAGTTGATGATAATAGTGAATCACTTTTTGCTTCTGACCATCTAAGACGATTCATGTTAAGACCCAGAGTCTGTCCTTTAAAACACCTGATTAGCCAGCAATTTCTTCTTCTTCTTCTTCTTCTTCTTTCTTCTTCTTTCTTCTTCTTCTTCTTCTTCTTTTCTTCTTCTTCTTCTTCCTTTTCTTCCTCTTCTTCCTCTTCTTCCTCTTCTTCCTCTTCTTCTTCCTTTTCTTCCTCTTCTTCCTCTTCTTCCTCTTCTTCTTCTTCTTCCTCTTCTTCCTCTTCTTCTTCTTCTTCTTCTTCTTCTTCTTCTTCTTCTTCTTCTTCTTCTTCTTCTTCTTCTTCTTCTTCTTCTTCCTCTTCTTCTTCTTCTTCTTCTTCCTCTTCTTCCTCTTCTTCCTCTTCTTCTGTTCTTGGGGTCCCTCAGTAAAGACCTTCACCTTTGTCCTCACTTAGTTGCACTCCTGCCAGTTCAAGCCACTCTTCCTTTTTGTAAAGATTTTGTCCATTCTCCACCTTGCCTGCAGCTCCTCCTACCTTGCAAGAACATTCTCCTTTCCACCATACCAAGCACAAATAAAAGTATTGGATAGCACAGTGGCCCAGCACAGATCCTAAAGCAATGTCAGTCAATATTCTCCTCCAGCTTCAGTATGAGTCATTGCTAACGTTCTCTGATTACAGCTTGCCAGCTGGCTACTAAGTGACCTAAGGTAACATATTTCTTTTAGTCCATGTTTCTCCAGTTGCTTATGACAACGTCTTGTCAAACAACATCAAAAAACATATTAAAATCACGACACGTGACATCTTCTACCTGTTTCCTTCCACAAGGTCTGTTACCTTGTCAAAGAAGCAAAAGAGATTCATTTCAGGTCATTTCTTCTTGACAAATCCATGCTGCCTGTTCTACTCATGCTCATTACCTTCTAGATGCTTACAAATTGATTGTTTGTTCCAGGTATTGGCAGATAACTGACAGGATAATAAATCCCTGGATTCAGCTTTTTCTTCCTGTTGCAGGTAAACACTCTCTGCCCTTTTTGTATCCTCCAGAACCTTACCTGTCCTCCACAAGTTCTTGAGATAAACACTAAACTTTCCATGATCGTTTCATCCTGTTCTCTGTGTACCCTGGGTTGAATTTCGTAGGATTCTATGAATTTAAAAAGCATTTTTTTTTTTCTTATTACTCTTTAATCTCCTCTTTCTTTACCATAGCCTGAATTCTTAGCCTTTTGGTTGTGTTAAGTATCCAATCATAGTTAAACATTTTAGTGAATACTGATTCAGAAGCTGAGTTCAAATAAAAATATTTATTTGGGGGAAATAATCTAGTCTTCTTACAGCCTTCTCAGGTCATTTCTCAGCTACTTAGTGTCTAAAGACACCCTAATCTCCTAAATGGAAAGAAGTGTTTGGCACTTCAAAACCAATCCCTCAGGTAGGCCACTATTTTGAAAAAAATGTTGTTCTTCCAGATCACAGCTCAGTTGAAAATACCATGAGAAGGAGAATTTTCTTGTTCCTGCTCAACTTCTTAGAAGGGCCACTATGTGCAGAAACAGAATTATCACACACAAAATTCTGCAAAAATTCCAGTCCTCATATTCAGTGATTACTCCAAGCCCTTTTTTCCACAACCCAACAATTTGACCTTACAGTGTGCTTAATTCTCACAAACCATCTCCCAAGTTATAACATTAGATTTATATTTGTATCATTAATACATGTTTGAAGAACACCGATAACTGTATTAATGAAATTTTTTTAAAAAACTCCCTTTAAACAGAGTAAAACAATGTCAGCTTCCTTGAAGTTAATGAATGAATGCTATTCCTCAGAGCTGTTTTTATTCCTTCTGATATCCTAAATGATGCTAAAGCAGAAAGGGAGAAGTAACTGAAATTCAGATATGTTAGATTCTGCTCCATTAGGAAAAGGAAAATCAATTTGGTCAAACATAAAAGTAGAAAATCAATAGGAAAAGAAATTTTATTTTCAGCTGAGGACTAAGAATATATTACAAATAATGGTGAGTGAAAATTATTCATTGATTTGTATAACACCTTTTACAAACCCCAAAAGTGCTCCAAAGAACTATAGATTATTTAAATCTAAGGATCACTTACTGCCGGAATGCACCTTTCTCTGGGGTGGAATGCAACTGCTATGAAATTGCACTAGCAAACGCTACACCACAGCTTTAGGGCATGAATGCTCTATCTGAAGATGCATCAAAAGAAGTTGAAAATGCAGAATGGAATTAACCAGGCTGGTTTACAAGCAGAGTGCAACCATATTGATTTTATTTTAAGCTTAAACTCATGGAAGACAGGTCCATCCACCTATTAAACAAACTATGGCTCATAAAGTCCCTAAAATATTCTTTGTTAGAAGATGGAATAACATGCCAGAAGATGGGCCACTTTGTATTTGCCCTATCCCTTCTCTTCTTTCCCTGGTCACTGCCAGAAACATCACGACATTGGGCTGATGGACTTTTGATCTGATCCAGCATAGCTATTTGTAAGTCCTGAAGTGACATGCTGGTCCCTGAGCTACAGCTGCTCTGAAGCTGGCACATCCTTGCACCTGTTGACCCAGTTTGAGGACGTTAAACTAGCAGAAGCGCAGGAGGAGCAGCCGACAAGGCTATCTTTTATATTCTCCAGCATGAATCACCATCCTTATCTGGAGGCAAGCTAAGTTCTCAATGTTAAGCATGCACTAAGTTGTTGCAGGGTATGGGCCACATTTATAGCACTGTCTTTAGCAGGTGCATAAAATTGCACAAATTACCTTTTGTACCTCAAGATGTACTTAGCAAGCAAGCTTCTAGGGACAGGGAATGTACAATCTTCTGTTTATTTAAAGCACTTTATTCAATTATAGCAATATAAAAATGATTTATAACAATCTACTAAAAATACAACTTGAATGACTTATGACTCCTGGGGTCCTGGGAATATACTGTAGAAGCTGTCATTTCACTGTAAATCAAATCTAGTGACCAGTACCGCATACTGCAGAAACAGAGATGAAAACTAGTGATACACCTCACCAATTGCAAAGCACAGTATGTCATGGGTAATCACCCAAGCCATGACTAGGAGGAAAGGAAACAGAGAAGAAAGCATCGGACATTTCTTCTCCCTGCCATCCCATCATTAAGCTTCCACAACTCCAGGAGCTGCTGAGTGACATGTAGGCAGGAAAACAGAAAATACTTGCTATTTCTACTGTGATCCAATGTATCCCTTTCTCCTCCAGTTCCCTGTGGAATGGCTTATTGAGAAGACAAAAGTCCAAAACAGTAGCAGCACAGAGGTAACAGCATACGTAAATGGCCAAAAGCAGGGCTGGAAAGATCCATTGAGTATCCTGCAAGCATTGCTTGGAGAACCTGTACAGCACAACCTGTACATCCAGAGCCCTAGGGCACAGATGAAGATATGAGTGGGATAGAAGCATCATGCCTATTTTACCCTACACAGTTCAGAAGTCCAACCCTACCTGTCACTGTGTGGCAAAAGAACAAGGAGATGGAATAAAATCTACATCTATCTATTTTGATAAGTAATCAAGTTAGAAACATGGTCCCTCTCTCTTTTTATCTGCAGAGTAGTCAAGGCCGAGTACAGAAATCAGGGTCAGCTTCAGAATTACAGCAGACACTCTACACAACAGACGCACACTCCATATCTGATACAGACACTCCTAATTTTTACCATCAGGAGGCTGGGATGGAGAGCTTGGGTCTGCCTGTTTTTGATAAAGCTATATTCATAGGAACACCCAGACCAGGAAGAGACTTAATTGGCCAACAAATCCTTTCTCCTGCTATCTGTGACAACCGTATCTAGCAGTCCTTCTCATATGCTGATAAAACTGCACCTTGGAAACAGTGTCAGAGCAGACTGGACTCCTTCCTACAAGACGAACAGAACAGGAGGTAGAAATTCACAATGTCCGGCTAATCAGAGAGACTTTCCAGGCAAGACTAGCTAAGATAAGAACACAATATCTAAGAAAAAATATTTCCACTGTAATGCAGTTTTTAATGCACAGATAGATTTTCTTCACATGGAAAACAGAAGTTTTTCATTCTACCAGTCCTCAGCTTGATGTCTGTTTCTGTCTTCCACAGCTCCTTCCATAGATCTCTGCTAATGATGTTTGTCCCCGTGGTTAGGAACCTCATTTTGTGGAGAACTTTCTTAAAACCTCCCCTTCTTAAGGCGGCTTCAGAGATAAGGGCCATCAGTCGCATAAAACAAACCATTTCCTGCACAATGGAATCAGTGAAGTGTTGCTTCCAGGGGGTCTCCTTGCTGGATTCACTAGTGGCTAGCAGGTACCAACCCCTACAGAGCTTTTCCCGCACATGGACTTCCTTGCAAGAGCCCTCTGTTGATCATCTAATAATGGCTCACACTGCACTTTTCCTGCAGTGAAGGCATGATCTCATCTGAATAGCTGGTTATTCTTAGAGAACTTTGTTTCTTGAGACCACCTACCCTTTGGTTATATTTGGCTGAAGTTGATCAACCAGTTCAAAAGCCACTGAGAGGACCATTACACATCTTCTCCCCAAAAACACACTCAGTGTAACCAAACAAACTCCATTTTCTAAGGAAATGAGGCTAAAAAGTAAATATTTAAGACAGAACCTTCTGGTCTCTCACTCCCTATGAACCTAATGTGCATCTTCATTACAACCCCTTTCTGAGAGAAATTGCCTTTATCTGTATTTTGTAAAGCTTTGAGTATATTGCCAGCACTTTAATAATAAAATATCATAGGGAACCATATAGCTGAATATTATTATGCAGAAAATATGTGCATGTTCACACATACAGCAGAATACTGAATATGCAATTTAAGGCTGTATATGTGTGTAAGTATGTAGGACAAACATAGGGCAAAGTCTTTTCTGTTATCCACAAATCTTACAACTATCCTGGACTGAAAGAAAGCACATAAACTCCTTTAATTTTGGATGCTAAAAAGTACAAGTTCTAACTAGTGTTCGGATGGGTGATTTCCCCAGGGAATCCCAGGTGTCCTGGGCACAGGCCAAGCAGTTATTGCTGAGCACAAGGGCTGAGGTTCACCTCACCTAACCTTAGACATCTGTCTCCCTGCAGAGACAGGCACCTCCAGAGCCTGATACCTGGGAAGATGGAATGAATCACCCTGCCTAAGCCTCATCACTGACTACAGAGGTGGCCCAAACTACTCACTTATCTAAGTATGTAATTTTTGAATAACTAAGGTTAGGTGAGATGAATGCCAAGCCCGGTGAATATTAGGCCACAAAAAAAACAAACGAGTGGGAAGACTTCACAGCAGGGCTGCATGGGAATATGAAAGAGCAAACCATAAAAGCCAAATGTTCAGCTTCTATGTGGAAGCAAAAAATTGCCTTATAATGCCCACAAATTTCTAGCACTGAGTGAAGGTGTCTTCACAATAATCCAATAAATATGGGACTAATGTTAACTTTTAAAATATAGTGGATGGCAATGAAAGCTTGAAGAGTTCTTCCTCTAACTTGCAGTTATTGGAAAATGATGATTATTAATGGAAATTGGCAGAAGAGCAATTTGTACTTCAGAAACGAATTGGATAACTCCCACTTGGTGAATATGAAGACAGGAATGAAGACCTAGAGGGAAAAAACATACAAATTTGCACAACTTGAGACAGACTCTGCAGTTGAAGGCTCTAAGAGCTGCATCTCCCCTGTGCTTCAAGTGCAAAGGGCAGCACACACATACGACGGCAGAGAGTTAAAAATTGCCAGTCATTCACTCATTTCTACAATTGAACTTGTTGGCTTTACAGCAATCCTATTTCTGTGCGCTTTTCCTTTCTTTCTTTCCTTTTTTCTTTTTTTTTTTTACCTTCACTGTCTGCAATACAGCTTATCCCCACGTCCATTAAATATACATTTGAACAGCATTTCCACCTGCACTTTGTCACCTTGGGTTCTCAAGGGGTGTACCTCCACTTGGCTCTGAGCTCAAGGGCACCCTTTATATCAGCCTGAGAGTGCCAACAGGCATGCTAATGCCCATTTGAAATAGCTTTTCCTTTGCCTCAGATGTTTCTATGCACTCAAAGAATAAAAAATCTCTGCTTCACTCCATCTTCAGTGTTGTAGGACAATCTCACCTCATTCTGTCAGCAAGCTATAGTTGCTTTCAGGCATCTCCTAGACTTTGCTTCCCTTCCTGGAATCCCACCCCCTCCTACTTTAAGATCCAAGTTAGCAAGAGGCTGTGTGGTACTGATCTAACCTTAGCTTCTTGCAGGCACTTACCCCACTGCTGTTAATAACATATTTCTTTTCAAAATGTCCAGGCTCCCTGGAAAAATAAAAGCACCTTGTAATTATGACCTGTTTCTGAACAAAAAGAGCATAAACGGCACAGAGAGAAAAGAAGAATTTTCTGGAAATTAAGCTTTGCCAGTAGAGATCATTTGTTTCTCTGCTGTCAATGAAAGGTGTCTATGCAGGTCACAGCAGAGGTTCTTCACTGGGAATAAGTTAAATTCAGCAACCATCATCTTGTCCTGTGGGTGAAACATGTTATCTCAAATATGCGATACAACCCAAACTGGGTGTCATTTTTTTAAAACTTTCTCTTTTTTTATGAATCACTTCCAAGTCTTGGGAAAAGGACATCATGACAGACGGCTCCTTAACAAAGAAGTCACATGAGAACAAAAGCTATTCCTGAAGAGTTCCCAAAATAAAATATGAGACAGATGAGTGAGGAAAATGTTGCATGGGTGTTTCTTCCAACAAGAACATGGTCAGAAAACATGCTGGGAAATGCAGATTGATTAAAATTGACATGCTTCACAAAATAGTCAGTTTTGCAGACAAATGTTTAGGGAGAAACACAGGAAAGCTCCAAAACTGTGAATATGTCAGGTTTGGACACTTTCAGAGCTAGCAGTGTCAGTGTTCCATTTGAAAGTGACTTCTCATTTGAAATGTAGTTATAAATTTTACATTTTAGTACTGTAATTGATAGCAAAACCAACACAACTGAGACAAAGTGAATCCTTCCTACAATTTTGTGTCAGGAGGAATTCAAAATTTGAGAGTTTCATTCAAAATTGAACCCAAAGTAAATTTCAAAATCTTGAAATACTTTGCAAAATGGAATTTCTAGTCCTACCACAAAACTTTTTTAAAACTCGATCCCCTGCCAATAACTGACTCAGGCTCTAGGAAATGCTAGTAACTTTGTGAAAAATGGGTCTTTCTCAGCTTTCTTTTTCTATGACATCTGGTGAGGACTGAATTGCTGTAGATGCAGACAAACGTTAAGCAGTTACCCTGAAAAAAAAACACAAATAATTAAGCACTTGACCATATTCTGAATGCTGGGTAACATTTTTCCCTATAATTATTTCTGTTGTTGTCATTAGCACTAGCACTCTCACTATTTATTACCATAGATGTTTTGAGACTCATAAAAATGTGATCTTACTCAAGGCTTAAGCAACAAATGAAATAAATCAGCAGCACTGAACATTGGCTGCCACTGGATGAAACCTGGCTGGGAACAGCTGGATTGCTCTCTTGACTAAATATTTACAAAAGCCATGATTATATCACTGAGTGACACTGTGTGAATATAACAATTTATCAATCATCATGTTTAACTCAAATCCCTGCAGGAGCGGATGGCATTCTCACTTAACAATAAGTATCTACTGTATGCTAATTAAGTGACTTATTTCTCAGCTAAGGTTACTTCAGGGATATGTGCACTTTTTAACTACCCATTTCCTAAGCACTGCTATTACTTCAGAGACACAGAAAACACTGAATTCAAGAGTGCTTTCACTTGCACGACTATCCATGCAATCACACTAGCATTAGTCTGGGTCCATGCTGATAAAAAAGGTGAGCACAAATCAGTCCACAGTCTGGGCTCTCCTATGTTCTCTTGCCCATTATACCCTGTCCATAGGTATTGCAGCCCCTCCAGTCCCAAGCAATTTGGTTTCCTGCCCTGGCATTTTCCAGAACAGGTGGCAATGCTAATAGCACTGGCTGCAAGCAATGCTTCTCAGCAAAAATTTCCGCGTTTCTAGGAAAGGATCCTTGAATTTTCTCACCCTATGCTCACCAAGTTGGGCACAGTTGAGTATTTATTGGCCCTGAAACTGTCTGAAATTTTGTCTTATACTGTGAGCCTCTACAGCACCAAGACCAATCTCACAGTTTCCCTATTAGTTTAACAATCTGTCCACTTGCCAAGAACTAATTTAGAATAGTTTTCATGAGAGATGATTAGAGATGACCAGGCAATCCTAAGCTTGCACTTCCCAAGAATTCACAGGTAAATGAACACAAGCACTCCTGTTGCAGGGAAAGAGGGTTAGGATTTGAAAGTGGCAAGTTTTGCCAAACTCTGGCATTCTCAGAAAATATAAGAATTGGGTTCATACAGATCACAGCAGTAAGTAGATCTGATAGGGGCATCAGAAGGAGACAATTTCCTTGAAAATAAAGCCAACAAATGTCATATTGATAAGCTGTTCTTATTTGAGCAAACAGAACCCACGACCAATGCCAGGAGCTTTTTATAAATCTTCTGCCTCCTACTTCATGCCAGATTAACTCTCTTGCACCAGCAATGGCATGCACAGTTCAGCTACCTTCCTGTGTTGGTCTGTCTTATGTATATTAGTGCAATGGAAGAGAAAACATGAAATCTCTCCTTTATCAGTCCCACAGCACAGACACTTTAAGACATTTTTCTTCAGAATATCATACAGGACTGTGGATATTCAGCAAATTTGTGTACATCCTAGGCTAACAATCAAAATAAATGCTTGGAATACATGGTATTTCTTTGCCATATGCTTTTAAATCTTATTTCAGTCCCAGAAATCAGTGTTCAGAAAAAAGAAAAAGTTTGGGATGATGAAATACCTGCTCCCTTGAGAGCTTGAGAGAAAGTTTTCTCGGTATGGATCTTAAAGGTAGATTTTTCTACCCCTTTTTTAACATGTTGAGAGTCTGCATAATAATTGTATTTTAGCCTTTGGAGACCATTTGTCACCAAAGGAGAAATTTTATACTCTTCTTTTTACCTACAGAGAGGTTTATAAATCAGTAAGCACACAGACGTGGGAGCTCTGGACTTGGTCGCCCTTCCAGGAGCCCTTGATGGCTCAGACAATCACAGCAAGTGTTCTTTTCAGAAACACAGAGGGGGGAGAGGCGTTATGATAAATTTAGTTTTCTTTTGAAGTTAATAACCTCCTACAAAGGCTTTTGGTAAAACACAGACACCTTAACATTTTTTCTCCCTTTCAAACATTTTTTCCCTCTATTTTTCTTCTGATGGTAAAATCTGAGAAAACTTGTCTCTTCAGAAGTAACTGCTTTGTGAGAATGACATCAGCAGATCACGAGGTTACCACTGGTAAGTCGGCACCCTGAGGGGGATGAAATGAAATCTCTTATCATCCTACTTGCTCCTCTTCTTTTCTACATTTGGTGCCTTTTGTAATATGCAAAGCAAAGGAAATGTTTTGCTCTCCTTGATTTTTTTCACTTGATTCCTAAGTAAAAAAAAAAAGACAATACATTAGACTGGTTTCTCCAAAGACTCCACTGTTGCTTCAGGTGTGTTTGGTACCTCATTCAGAAGAGGAATGATTTAGAAATTTTAGTTCACCTCCTGACTCTCAACCAACCAGGCATTCTCTTAGTCACCACTAGGTTCTCTAGAGGGAAATTGTTTTTGGCAGCTTCAAAACTCAAGAACACTGGGCCCAGTCTCTTCCCTTTCCCCCTGCCAGGGGAGAGGGCCTCCATAAAAGTACCTAATACTTTTTTGCAAACTCCTCCTGTCAGAACAAGGACACTCCTTGATTTCAAAACTATGGTAGACAAAACTCTTAATAGCTTCATAATGTAGGTATCCTATCATAATTTGCTTTCCTCAGGCCTCCTCAAAGTCAGAATGTTTCAGAAGCAGAAACTGTTGATATGGAAGCGAGAGAACAAGGAAGAGACAATGGCTGAATGTACGGAAAGACACTTATAGGAAAAAGAGATTCCCTTTGCTGTATATGGGATTTCCAGCAAATGGAGTATTTATTCCACTGGCTAATTCTGACTAATAATGGCTATTATTAGTCAGAATTAGAAATAACCTGAGTAGTGATAGCTTCAAGAGAATGCAGTAAGAGGGAGAGACTAACGTTTGCTGTAGAACATCTGAAATGATGAATCACTCTTTGCCATGAATGTGTCTCCTGGTTTACCAACCATTAACTCCAGAAAAGGAGATGGTGAGAAGTGACTTTCTGCATGATTTTAATGAGCCTCATGCACCCGGTAAGCACATATTCTCCTGCCCCAGTATATCCAGTCAAGTCAAACAGCCCTGCGGAAAAACAGGAAAGGTTTTTGCTAGAGAATGGCTGTCTTCACACTAACAACAATCTAGTCTTGCCCAAGCAAATCTTACAAACAAAGATGATAAATCACTGCAGGACTCTTAGTGGAATAAAGCAAGGGACACTGGATGTCACCAGTACTGCTCATCTGCTGTCACATGTATCTCCTCAGCAGGTGAGGAAGTACACAGGGGCAGAAAGCATAGTGGCGAGGTTCAGAACTCCCAAAATCCTGCAAAGGAAGATTAAAAGTTAAGAGAGGAAATGTTCACACAGATCTCTCCTACTTTTACAAACATTGTGATTTTACAAACCAGAAAAAAAGTATTTTCTTTTTGAATAAAATAATAAAAGCATGTGTTATTTTGGAAGAAGCTGTTTCTCAGTCACTTTGTCCAACTGACACTACTCAGCACTTGTGAAGCAGGCAACTTCTGTATCCCTGCACACACTCTGAGAATATTTTGTCTTATATCACCCTCATACAGGGTCAGGTGGAGAATACCAGGTGGAGAATACCAGGTCTTGTTTTGGAGCAGTAAGTCAGCAAACGACAAGAAAAGGTTTTAGTGACCTTGTATGTGTTGTAAGGGGAGTTAAGTGGGCTGAGACAGCAAAAGGTAGCTTTCGCACATGACAGAGCCATGATAGAAAGGCATGAGGTATGAGATAGTGAAGACACCATTTTTTGTAGGCTGTCAGATTCTAATACAGAATAACAGAAAAACTTTAGTCAAACGTATATCACAGGAGCCTCCACTGTTTCTGTTTATCAATTTTAATGGGATAGCACCTGCAGCTTCCAGTAAGAATAAAGACTCCCCTGACACAGGAGTGACAAGAGGAGAGGACACTGCCATACACGGCATAAAGGGGAGAAAGATAAGTATTATACCAAATACACAGCAGCAGGATTGAGCTATCTACTTGAATTTTGGAGCATTTTGAAAGTCCAAATTCTCTTTCACAGAAAATACTTCTGTTCCAAAAAATCTACCTTCATTCTTCACTGGAGGAAATGGACCACATTCAAAATTTCCCAAGCAGAAAAAAAAATGTTATTTACAAATATAACATCAGATCAAGTAATTCTTAAATTGTATTCTGATAAATTTAGATTTTGATTTATCTATGGGTAACCTGAACATTTTTGTGGATATACACACATATATCTGCAATTTTTAAAAATATAAATAGACATCTCTCCTGTCTCTCCGTTTAGTTGGAGCTGTCCTCTCTACGACTCCCTAAGAAATAATGTTCTGACAAACACACACAAAAATTCTTCAGCTATTACGCTGCCTTCAGACTTGTGAAGGAACTCAGGGATGTAAGAGGTTAAGAGACATACGCTGGACATACTCTTAAAACTAGAAGTGTGCAACATTCAGAATTTCAGGCTGTGAGCTTACCCCTGCTATTTTTTAGCATTTCTGATGGCAAAAAGAAGACAGATATGAAGAAGCAGGATTTATCTCACTTGGGTTTAACTCTCCAGAAATCAATACTTCTAGCAGAGATGCTAGTAATTCAGGTTCCCTTTATACTCAGTGGAGAGAGAATGGTTCCTTCACAGAGAGATTCATTCCTTCTTAAGACTGATACCTGAGAGAGATGGGATGAATAGCCCTGTGAAGGGGTTTCTCTCCATAGAGATGGTCCCTCAGTGATTACAGAGGGACCAAGCCCAGATTTAACACCTGTTAGAAGCTAGATAAGACAAATCTCTGCTGACACTTTAAAACCCATAAAGTGTCACTATCGTCTACGAGGCATGTAAAGATGACCCAGCTCAGCTCTATATTCCGTTTGCTGCATCCTTCTGACTCATTAGTTTACACCAGCAGGTAGAGGAACGGGTTAGTTTACAGTAATGGGATTGGCAGTTACTCTATTGAAAAACTATCTGTGCCAAAACTGCACATTATTTTAGCAAGATTAATTACTGAGGTTTTAATTCCAGTTATTATATCACCAAGATATAATATTATGGCCTTGCTGACCCAAAACTCTGATCCACTATTCAGATCTACAAAAGAGCATCCTTGTTTTAATTCCAAAGTTATGCCCATCCTGTTGAGGTCTGAGTGCAGATTCACCATTTGTTACTACATATTAAGTAGCTGCAATTATTCACCATAAGAAATGAAATAATTCTCATTTTCCTACTGCCCTTCATTGCAAGTTTGTCACACCTTAGGGAACACTGGTAAGGGAACTACATTTAATGCATTTCTTTACAGAGAGAAAGCTTCTAGAAACATATTAAATAAACCAGCCTAATTTTACCATACTATATCTAGACATATTCTTTGATATTTTCCACTTCAGGGACTATTTGGTTTCCCTAAGTTTAGGAAAGTAATTTTAAAAACAAACAACATCAAAAAATGCATGTGAGTGTCTAATTATTAAGAGACAAATTCAGAGATTTAGAGGCTTGTAACTGTAGTGAACAGGCCATCAGAAAGCCCATGTTCTGCTGTGAGCCCTGTCACAGAGCTGCACTGTGGACTTGAACAAATCACTTCATCTCTCTCTACTTCTGTTTTCTTGTCAATATTTTGTCTCTTTAGTTACATGGTTTCTGGGTTTTGTAGAGTGCCTATGAATAGGATCCTAATATAAAACAGAGTGGTGCCATAGTACAGTAACAATGCCTTTGAAAACTTGAGAACAAAGACTTCAAAGGAATTTTCTATATTTGTTTCAGCATTTGATTTTATGGGGATCCCCAGGTCTCCAGAGTCTAAAGATGTTGGAATAAGTACACAAGTTAGTCCACAATGGGGAAAAACGTGGTCTTCTCTATTTTTATAACTGGTCTCTATTCTGTTTTGTTTGATTATGTTTAATACCTGTGAAACAGGTAGTTTTAATAAGTTTTTTTAAAAAAAGTGAGATAAAGAGAGAAAGTGACAGTATGAGAATGGGTATGGAGTTATTAAGAATAGGAGTGCAAAGGCATCAAGGAAATCCCCAGTGATCCAGAAGGAAATGCAAGTAGCTTTGCAAGTAGTGGAGGCAATCTGGAATAATTGTACCAGAGTCCTAGGTATGTAGAAAGATTTTCACATTTCAAACTATAAACCAAACCAGATGATTAAATCAAACCTATATTTCTATAGCACCTTTCCTGTAAGGCTCCCAAGGCACTTTACAAAGAAGACAAAGACACTCGAGTTATGAACACAAGAGGTCAAAAAATTGTGTCTTCATCTTAGGTTTAAAAGCTGAAAGTATAGCAGGATCAAGAGACGGTATGGATTGGGTTCCTGTAGCATGGCACCAGGCTCACCTGAGAGCTCAGGGTCACAAGCTCTCACATGGACAGGGGAAAAACAGTAATCACCAAGCCTGACTGGGCTACAGCACACAGATCAGTATATGGGGCACTCTTGAGCCACACCAGAAGTTCCTGGACACTTGCAAAACAAACTCAGTCAAACACGAAGAGCTGATCCGTCACTTCGCGAGGACTAACAGAGAGAGGGAGATGAGGCATTGCATGCCTTTCCCATTCCTTACCTACAGGGTACAGTATAACTTGGTGTTATACTGTAGATGATGAAAAGAAACGATACCCTAGGAGTGCACAAGCATATGCAGTCCAGTGACTATAGTGTGGGTGATGCTGCTCTCAGGGCGCACGGCCTGCACAGACTTCCTCTGTAAGTCCACTGGGTAGAAGTAGCAAACTCCCTGGACCTTCCCTTCTATCACCATGAGAAGGGCAGCAGACTCAAGTATCCCCTGAACCATATTCAGACCAGGCCACCAGCTGGATCCTGTGTTAGCAGGAAAGACCATAAAAACAGCTCTTGCTCTTCTCTGTAATTGATGCTTCTGTGTCAGAGTGGGAGAGAGGTGAAGGCAGTAAAGGGTAAGGGGGCCAGAAGCCACGTAAAGAAGGTACATTGTGGCGCATGCAGATGGCTTTTCAATTGGAAGCTATTTAGAAAAAAAAAGACTGGAAGTGGAGCACCAGTGTGCGGGTAGACAAGCATCTGGAAAACAAGGTACTTGGTTCCATGAACTCCAGCCCCACCACACGCGCACCCTTATGGTAATGGTGAAACTTCCAGGTACTGAGAACCAACTTTCTTCACACCAACAGAAGGGATGAAAAGGTCTTAGGTGCAAAATGAAAAAAACACAGAGAGCCTTTACCAGTGACTCCAGTCAGGCTCACCTTTTCTAAGGTAAATTTCATCTCTCCTAATCCTATCAGTTAATATTGAAATCAAATACAACACAGTATTTGAAATGACAGCCTCCTTTTTATGAAGTCAGCTGCAATATTTTTTTATTTGCATATGATTTAATTACATTTTCATTCCAAGTCTCCCATTCTGGTATTCTCTGTAAAAGCATATAACTCTGTATGGCAGCAAAGATAGGAGATGTTATAAAACCTAGAATAATACTGGGATGTTAAGAAATAAGGAAGAAAGGTACCTTTGTTTCAGCAGTAAGGTTGCAGGATGATAAGTGAAGTGAATAAACAGCACAGTCCCACTACTGAGAGGTACGGAGAAATACTTCAATTTCCCACATCATTTTCAAGCTAGCCACAGCCTTTTTCTACGTGTGCCTTGTTTTGCAGGCTTAATCTAACCCAGTATATGAGGAGGAAAAGTTCAAAAAGAGCACGATAGTCAGCTCAGTTCCAGGCAGTATGAAAGTACTACTTCACTGCACGTATTCTGTGTGTTTCCAAGAGGTGAGTGCAGGTGTTGCTGTATGCAGCAGCACTGCAGGTTCTCCAACATGCAGGTCTGCCCTGTGCCACTCCTGGTCCAGGATTAAAAAGGTATGTTAGAAAATCCAATATTCATAACAAAAGGAAACAACCAAACAAACTGTTGGATTCTGTGCATCAGTGATTATTATTTACAGTTTCTCGTTGTGAAAAGCATTAAGACCTCGCAGAGCCAAACACTTGCCTAGTAGCTAAAGGCACATACACAGCATTCAAAATAATATCCCAAACCACTTGTAAATAGTAGCGCATAATGTACAATGGCTTCATTCCATGTCACATCAATTGTAGCCATCTAGTAACACAGTCAAGCTGGGAGCTTGACAGAACAGCTGCAAAAAAAGCAGTGATAAAGAGAAACCCTTAGTTGTTATTCCTGTTGGGGGAAGGTATGTGCAGACTTTTCCTAAAAATGTATTCCCACACCAGGTGACCCAAGTCCTCAAATGCTGACATGAAGAGACAATACTCAACTACACCAAAAAAAAAAAAAAAAAAAAGCATAATCTAAACTTTGTTTTATTATCTGCACATTATTAATTTGTCTCCAACCTAGGAAATTGTTATGAGACGAGAAGTGTTACATTCTCATATATTCAAGTAGCACAGTGGGAATGGGCAATTGGAAATATTTCTGGTCTTCTAAATGCAGGAGATTTTGACTTGTTTCTGGATTTTGTTCCTCACTCAGCTCATGATTTTATAGTGTTTACTGCCTTAGTTTACCCATCATAATAATAGCACTGCTATAATAATAGTACTGCTTCTTTTCAATTCAGTTTTCACGGTGAGCTGAGACAAACAGAAAGTCCTTTACAAACGTAAAATATTGATTTTTTTTCTCAGTTCACACAAGGTCTAGAACATCATATAGTAGATAAAACTCCTTGAACACAGTGTAAAGCTTCTTTTCTCTAGCAGAAGGACATTCAGAAAGAAAGAGATTTGCCAACAAAGTCAATGTTAACAGGCAGTCTGCCTATAAAGAATGGGGTCAGAAAATAAGCCAATTTAAGTCATTTTAGTGCTAATATATAGAGACATGACAATCCCTGGTCAGCACCTGGTGTTGGAATGGTAAAACTAAGGTTTCCATTTTTCTAGAATTTAAGAGTATCCCTATTCAGTCATAAGGGATTATCATAGCTGAAAAGAAGGACAACTCACAATATGAACTCCCTAGCGTCTATCTTTTGGTAACAACATATTCATGCCAGCACATAAAATGACTTGAAGTGAATGTGCAAAGCCTTTAGTGGTAATGTTTCACTACTGGCAAGCACATTTCCTTCAGTGCTGAAACTGTGAATACATGGAAACGGTTAAGCCTGCAAGGGTTTTCTCTGAATTAGGCATTCCTATAATGTATAAGAAACATTTGAAAAGATCAGAATTAAAATTTTGAAAATTGCTCCTTCCTCTGAAGAGAAAGAAAGAACTGATTCGGACGTAAACATGGGACAAATCCAAATAATTATGTAGCCAAAGAAGTGAAAAACAGATTTCTAGGTGATAAAATCTTTGGGAGAAAACTTACTGTATTGGATATTTTCTAGTGTCAGATTAATATTTCTTGCCATTTTGAACATTTTGAATTCGATTTCTGGAGATGAAATTTTAATCCTCTACAGAGGCAATGTCACTAAACTCTTTTCATATACACAGACATTTCACCTGAAATAGTCCCTGAGCAAACACATGCCAAACATAGGCAAGGCAGCACAATCGTTTATCGTAAACACCCACAAATGCACGCACACATGTGCACAAAAAGTGTTTCAATACAAAAGGTAAAGTAAGCTGACAAAATAAACAGTTTATGCTCGTTAGTATTTGTGAGCTGTGTTTGCACCACAGCTGGAGGTAAGATTGTAGCAAAGGAGGAATTAGCTAGTCTATAAAGCAAAAGAAGTGACTTTCAAACAGCAGAGGCATGAGAAAGGGCTATGCTTTATATGCATCTCCACATGGTTGAAACTTGTGTTAAAAAAGGCTTCAAAGCTCTTACTGCCTAAAATGGTCAGGTAAATACTATAAAAGTTTTAGATAAACCTAAATAAAATCTCACATATAAGGACTACATGACCAGCAGTCTAGCTACTTGTGCTTTATGAATAAAGAGCTGTAAGTAATACGCTGACCTCCACTATGTAAATCATATCAAACAATGATTTTACTAGATGAAAGAAACCGGAGCAACTAGATTTTCCCATAGATGTTTCAATCTTATAACAAGGAATGATCTCTCTCTCTCCCTCTTCACACCCCAGGACAGCGCAGCTTGTTACTCTAATGTTGACGGAGGGGTGTGAGTAGTTCTTGTAATTCAATCATCAAGCTTTAAGATTGCTTCCCAAGGCTAAATGCAGCCAAATCTCCAAGCTGCATGCGTCCTATGGCCTACTGGGATCTAAATACAACTCATTTCTGCTGGCTGAACAGTAATAATGAAGACTGTGAGTGCTCAGTGATAAAATTGGGGAGGCCTTATTTAAGGCAATGGAAGTTACACCATGTGCAAAATCCTATTCCCGAGGCTGAGATGGAAATGTTGTTGTTGAATGTTGCAAGGATAAGAGAGAAGAAGAGTATAATTTATGCATTCTAATTGAAATCAAGGAAGCATTTCCTGCTAATGCTGTCATGCCTGCTTTGCAAGGCTAACCCTAATGACCAACAATTGTACTTCTTAATACTATTTCCAAAGCAAGTAGTGGCTAGGGAATACTCCCATTGGAACGCACACCACACATGCCTCCCCTATGTTTCTTCATGTACAATTCATAGACGATTGTTTTGCAAGACTGTGGATATCCAGCTTATTCACTCTGGAAGAGCAGAGAGTCCCATAAATGCATTTACTAATAGACTATCTGGCAGGAAAATTTACCTCAGTGCAGCACCAAACCACTCTAAACTTACTTTAATCACCTAATGAACAGTGTTTTCCTTTCACTATTTGGAAAGGACAGGCAATTTGGAAAAAGTAAAGGTCTATCAAATCACCATCCATAAATATGACTAGGCTTTTCTGCAGTAAAATCTAATGAATGTTTATATTTGTGTCAAACAGCCTGTGCCCTTCCAGTTTAATCAGGAAAAAAATATTTATTTGTATCTCTGGACCAAAACAAAGTCATCATAAGAAATGCCATAAGAAAAACACATTCTCAAGATTTTCAGATCAGGTGCTTTAGCTTAAGGTTGAAGATGTTCAGGCTGCATATTTTCTTTGGGGATACTCACATGAAGCACTAAAAACCATCACTATTTGCTGAAGGGATAAGAATGTTCAGTTGTAGGCCCAGTAGCTTTAAGAAATAGCATAATTTAGCTATCACCTCGACAAACCTGTAAATATCACACAGATAGAGCAAAGATTCTGAATAAGAGTCTGAATCTTCCCACTCATCTTTCTGATACTTTCAAGATACTGCCAGCAAGAAGTTTTACCTACTAGCTGATATCATCTTCATTTGCCTGTGCTCTGACTAGTCCTTCTCTCTAGTACTGGGACCAATTTAAGGAGGCACATTTGGGCTTGTACCTTATTGGTGCAAGCTCACATTTCCTTCTTTTTTATCACTTCATTTTAGCTCTTTCTTGTTCCTTCAGCATAACTGCTCAGAGAACGAATAATATCAAATGGAGTAACCAGTTGGTGATAAAAACTACTAACCATTAAGAAGAGGAGGCATCCTGGGTCTGCCCAATATAAAGGGAGGCATTTGAACTATAATTAGGGCCCATTAAGCCACATCTGTACTCATGCCAGCCAAATCTTGGAAACAAAAATCTCATCTTGTTAATTGTTTTTCAAGAGGATTTTGTCTCTCTCAATCCTCCTGACTGTAAGTCTAGTTAGTCAGGCTCTTCCCTAGCTCAGAGATTTTACATGAAATCTGTTAGTTCTGAGGATAAATAAAGAATTGAACACCTCCTCCCCTCAAAAAATAAATAAAATAAAATAAATTAAATTGTCCCCAGTTCTTATCTCACTTAAAAACAGACAAGAAATAGATCCATCCTAGTGCTGACATATCATAGAAAGGAGTAAGGTAGCGAGAGGAATTACATTTTATGTATCTATGCCTGCCAAGACTAAAATCTTTTCCATCTCCAGTCACCAAAGGTCTTCCTAGAGTAAAATCCTTTTTGAGTCCCAAACTAGACTGTCTTTGATTTTATTCTGTCTAGTATAAGATCTTCCTTGCTCCTGAATGTTAAAATATAGGATCAATAATTTTATCATAGCAATAACTTCTACTCTGTGTCAAGTAGAAATTGTTGACAGATGATGCTCCATCTGTCACAGTATTTTACAGTAACAAGCCAAAACACAGAAAAAAAATGTAAACTGTAGTGTCAGGAACCATTGCAACAGAGCATCTTGCTTTTTTTCTACATAAAAATGATTATAATGAAAAGGTCCCCAATTCATAGCTTGGATCATGGGTCAGTTATTGATTTTAAGCATCTTTCCATAGAATTCAAAATCTGATTTCCCAATTCAAACTTCAGATGCGATTTAATTAGATTTAGATGGACAAGTTACAACGACAAGTGTGCTCTCCTCCCGCTTGGATTTGGACAATACAAGCCAGACCTCATCCAGGGGCTATGCCACCATCTCCATACAGTGTCACAACCCAGCTATCACACTACTATAAATCAGTTGTCTTCTGGATCAAAACATAAGTGGAGTAGTCACACAACCGTCTGTATGTGACTATTTATTCTAGTGTGCTCAGGGCCCTAGGTGCAGGGCCAACAAGTTAAGGTAGCAAACATGAGTGTAGGGACAGCATAGGGTAGGGAACAGAGTAAACTTCGGGATGGCCAGACACATATGATCTCTCACTAGCACCTGGTGACAAGGAGAGAGCACAGTCCTAACCTTTCTTCTCTTCCTATTAAGGTGGTAGTAGCTATAACTGCTTCTGCATTCGGTTCATCTGCAAGGGCAGACTCATCATGTATACCTCTGTCTAACTTTAAATCAGGCCCATCCTTTAATTTCAGTTGCGTTCAAATTTCTAATTCACACACAGTTTCCCCTCTCTTCCTAGAACTTAAAAGGTTCAAGCTAGGCAAGATATAAGCCCTTGTACCAGCACGTACTTTCCAAAAGTCAGTTTTCCATCTCAGGCCACCTACTAAAGCTATAAAAGCAAAAAAAATACCTCATGCAGTAGACCATACTGGAACATAATGCACAAATCAATGATAGTTTTAAATGTAAAACTCCATGCAAGTCACACAAACCATACAGCTTCAGCTTTTTACAGTCATAGATCCATCTCAGTTAAAAAAAAAGAAAAAAAAAAAAAGAGCAAAGGAGAAAGTAGACTGTATAAGAAAAAAAAATAGAAAGAAAGAAATGATATCAAACTTTTATTTTTATTTATTTTCTGTATTTGCCAGGATATTCTAGGCTTAATTCTTCTTATATCATAGGCTCTGTTTTCCTCCTTTCCAGCACGCCTATTGTGAGTGGCACAACTCCCTCAATGTTTCCCTGTGTTTGCTGGGTGAGCAAAGCCTTTTCATTTCACACATCATTTACAGCTCATTGCTGTGATTTCAGAAAGTCAGGGGGCTTTTACCAAGCTAACAAGTGATATAAACATTTTGTGTGTCTGCTAATTCTAAAAGTTTTGCAGATTTTATGACAGTGAGTGCCCTGAGCAGTCAGCTACATTCAAAGGTTTCATTTTCATTTGCACCAAATGGCAAGCAAGTTACCCCCAGAAGTCAGTAAATAAATGAGAAAGTAGAGGAGAGAGAGGGGGAGGGAGATAAAGAACAGACCCTTTGAAGTCATATCCTATCTCTGAAATGCAAACCTAATTCCTCTCAAGTTTCACTAACTTTTTTTTACATCCCAGACTAAATTTATTCATTTGCTGCTGAAAGGTAGATTTGAACCAGTGGCCAAACAGCAACAAAAATCTCTACCTCTTTACTACCTCTGAAACATATACAGACCTCTTCTACTGATGTAAGATAGAGAGTATGCACCCAGGGAATGATGCTGGATAAAGTATCCAGCTGCCCAGGATATCAAAGCCTAGTTTGCATTTTCAAAATCATCAGATATAAAAGATTCAAGAAACTGGTAGCCTAAATCTTACATATAGGTTATTATTACTGGATGTTCACCAAATTTAATGCTATTATTTTAAAGATGTCGGACTAGAGCTATATATGTACATATGTACATAGGGCAAATACATATGAAAATAACAATATGATTTACAGAAAAAAACAAATCACATAGAAAAAAAAAAAAGTGAAAATCATTCTATGGTGATTTTTTCACATGAGAAGACCTGAATATGTTCTTCCATGCAGTCAGAGATATGATCACTTAGAATCAACCTATCAGCTTTTTTTTTTAAGAAAAAAAGTGACAAAAACTTTGCTACCAATTTTCCTCACACTGTCTTACCACCACTAGTAGCACCCTCCCATACACAATGAATTTTGGCACTACAAAAGGACTAATTCTTCCATGATTCTTTGAATGTCATCACCATCAAACCACATCCTCTAAACTATTAAATGAAAGAATTCTGTGTCTTATTTATTATCAAAAAAAAAAAAAAAAAAAAGGACTTGAGAATTATTTCAAATTCAAGGCCGGCAATAGGCAAGCAAGGAGCCTGATTCTCCTGATTCTGCTACTCTCATTTAACTTAATGCAATCGCATAACATGACTTGATCACAGCTAAAAGAATTGGCAATAAAATGGCTATTCAAGTTGAATCAGCATGGAAGACTAGGGGCTGAAAAGGATATGGAAAAAAAAATGGACGAATGCCTTCTATTTGGCATCATAGTCCGGAGAGACTGGAAAGTGATGATTCTCTCCTGCTCCTTACTTCACACAGCAATATGTTGCAAGGGCGATAGAAACCAGTCACATATGTTCTGGGACTGCCTATGATGCATCTGTTTTTTATGAGCATGAAAAGAATGTTTCTCCACATTAATAACGACTTAAGGAAATACATAGCTACATCTTCCAAACCAAGCAAGAGAAAGCCAGAGTGGAGAACATGCAACCTTCTGAAGTAAAGTTGTGCTTAGGGCAAAACCTCAAAAAATTGGAAGTGAAAGGCTCCCACATAAACTTTATCCTTGCTTTCCCTTTGCCCTGACAGTGCTCAGAGAAGTACCCGTACTGCTGAGGAAAATTTCTTGCATATATATCCTCAGGAAACCAAAGATCTAATTTAGGAAAAGATTAAAGATCTGAGACCTTAAATGTATGCTCAGAGTTAAGAAATATAGTTAAATGTTTTCTCAAACAAGCTCTTGTTGCTTAACTGATTGATCCAAACTATTATCAACTCTAAATAGAAGAAAAAAAAATTAATTATATTACATTAGAGTTAATTTTTAAGTTTGTCTTTTGAAGGATACTGTATCTAAAGCATCCAGAGTCTTTTCTTTTGGAAAGAGGAAATGTAGCACATCAAGCAAGAATGCACATGGGTCTCTGAATATTTTTGCTGCAGATTGCTGTGCAAAGCCAATTATTTCATAAACTTAAAAAAAATGCAAAGCAGGATATTTCAAACGGGAAACAACATAAGCAGCAGTGTTTTTGAGAGAAATAATCATGTTACTATGGAATACTAATCCAAATAAGCTACTCTGTATTCTGAAACATTGTTTTATACGGAATTTATACGGAATATATATGGAATTTTGTATTCTTTTTGGTACAGAGCTTTATTTTAAAAGGGACACATTATTTACAAACTGAACTATTAGACCTCAGTGAGGCTGTTATCTCAGGAAAAGAAGGACTCATTGCAAGTATGAGAAAGACAACAAAACAGTGAAGTGAAAAATGCCTCCAGTGCCAAAGATTGCTTTAAAATCTCATTGAACAGTGTTAGCAAAATTAACACTTGTAAGTAAGTAAAAAAGGAGAGGAAAGCAGGACTCAGGCAAATGCTAATTGGTGAGTTTGTCAAATTCCTTTTCAGAGATGCAAAATAGCCTCCTGGGTAGAGAACTCCTGGGATGTGGGAGATGGGAGCTGTCTACCTAGCCATGGACCTGAATTACCAGGTGACTCTTCAGCATTCAAAACTGAGTGCTCTTATTTGTAAAACAAGAAGAATGAACTTTGTAGAGTGTTTTGAGATGCACTGGAAAAAAAGATGTATGTGTGAGGAAAAAAAAATCCAGAATCTGAAATTAGTCCTACACATGGTTTATAGCACAAACCAGGAACAGATATTTTTCTTTTGAAATATATTTAAATTTTAATTGTGCAATAGTAAGGTGTCCGAGCCTTGTCTCCATTACAGTCTGGAGCTAGTAGGAAAACATTATTATTTTTATTGCTTTTAATTTTTTTCTGCATATACTAAAACCCCAGATTTTGTTGTTCTGAAGAACGACATAATAATACTTTCTAAAACATATTTATATAAATGTTTTTCCCTCAAAATGCTTTCTCAGGTATTCACAAATCATACCTTATTACTCTCTATTACTAACTTACAGTTATTTGAGAGGCAAATAACTACAATGGCCTATTTAAGGTGGTCTGCATAAAATAGAAGTATCTTGCCCATATCTCCCCAAATGGTGGTCAAGGCAGAAACAAATTCCAAATCCCTGAAATGAAAGGCAAGTATTTGTACAGTGATATGTGAAAAAGCCCTGTCTCTCAAAAAAAAATGTAATTGTGGGTAAATTTGGGGTTGCAGCTGTTAACGCTAGATAAGAAATAAATTATATAGGCCTTCATTTACACTATGCTGCCACGGTTAATGTCTGTGGAAGTCATACACATAGCTTGAGGACAGACTGGTGCAAAACATCAGACCTTCAAAAGCAGAGGAACTGTGTACTGGGCTTCCACCATTCCGGCTGGGCACTCCTGAAAATGTTCCCGACAACGATACTTGGGCTGATGTAATCCATGCACACCATTTTTTTATTTTAATGCAGACACCCCATTCTGACCCCAAACCTCACTTAATATGTACAGGTTAATTTCCTCTTCCTTTTCTGTTCCTCTTGCTGGCATCTGCCAGTGGGTAATTTCTGAGTTTGTCATGAGGCAGAGAAAGAAATAGATACAGAGAGGGAGCAACACTAAATTGTAAAGAAAACTGTGTCTTATTCTTTAATGTGAATGTGCCAATCTTGTGATTTTAAGCTTTACTGGAAGTTATTTTGAAACTTGCCTCGAAAAATACTCTGTCCTCCTTTTCTACGGTAGCCTCCTTCTCCCTCATATCTTTGGAGCCGCACTAAAGTTATGCATATCAGAACAAAGGTACCATTTATTTCTGGATTGAAAATTAATGTCATCCCTCTCTCGCACACTAATTTCCAGGAGTAAAATCAGTAAGAAATATTGCGATGAAGTCTGGATATAATAGTGCTAACAATAAATATTGCTCAACCTTTCTGGCCCCAGATATAAGATTAAACGTCCCTATAGCTCTTGATCCAATATCTCAGCAAAACCGATGGTATTATCATAGGTTTACAGTAATATCAGTCTTCTCTTTTAGTTTCTTCTCTTTTTCATCATCCAGTAGACTTCGGGACTCAAAGAAACACTCGATAGTTTTCACTCCTACCAGCAATGTTCTACCATCATCTAGATTTAGGATTCATGCACTTTTTTAATATCAGCCCTTTATTCTTTGTTGACTTTTTATATCCTGACAATTGTGCACACTTGCTGTAAAGGTGAAGCGATATTTTCCAATGTCTCTATTAGCACCATCTGTACTGAACTGGTTTATTTGCAGAATTTGTCTCTGCTGTACTAAAGACAAAATAAAACACAGTAGAAAATAAATTTTATAAGAAAAAAATAATAACAAAATATTACAGAACTAAGGATGCCTTTTGAATTTGTACATACTATTCTACTCATAAACCCGATGCACAGAAATTTTAACAGAGGATCAAGCATGAACATTCATACAATTCCAAAAGAATGCCACAGCTCAGAATTACAAGCAAGCAAGCAAATACTTCCATGTTACAGGAAAATGCTCTAAGGGAAGTATTAGATGTTCAGCCATGGACAGATAAATGCTTATATCAGATGATCTGGCAAAATTAGAAGCAGTACGTCTGTCTGCGAGGTGTTACAATCTACATTTAATGTAATAATACAGAGACCCTGAAACTCATGGATTCATTTTGATTGTGATTTATTAATTTCTCACCTTGAACAAATCATTTATTCTTATTTTAATATTTTTTTTTCCAAATATGTTTGTTAGATTTGGGCACTAAATTTATAGTCACTTCAGCCCAATTTTTCATAGTTGGCCAATTCAAGTTCCCAATGCCTTCAGTAACTGCGGTACAGGAGTAAAGTTTGACTGCTATAGAACATGATACTTAGTCATGAAACGGCAGTGGCAAATCCTACGCTGCCCCATGTTACTGATGTGTTTGGTAGGCAGTTTGGACAAGGTTTTGCCTTCTCACACACATGTATTCTCCCTTCCCAATCATCTCCAAGTAGTAAACTATTAAGATTAAAAACTGTACTAAACTGAGCACAGACATGGCCTTTGTAAATATTACCCTAGCTTATCTGTGCTTCATTTTTTGTTTGTAAAATCTGTACATCATATTTTCTATTTTTATTTAGTGCTGCTATCTGCAATATCCTGTAAGACTCGAGGATGATATGGTCTATAAAAGTGTATTTTATCCATTTTTCCTATTAATGGAGCACCACTTCTTCTGTTTGTTTCCTGTCAGGAACCCTACTGTACAATGTCATGTATAATGTATCTCTATAGCATGCTGCTGAGTAGTTCTCTTACACTGGCACAGTCTTGCTTTGCAAGGAACAACATGCTAAGACCCTCCATACAAACAACCAGAAATTAAGGCTCCACAGGAGAGCACACAGCTGCCTTACAGTAAGGAAATAAGAAACAGTGCTATGCCTGCCCATGAACCTACCATATTTTATCTCCATTTATTCAGCTTGCTTATACCAGCTTTTCTGTGTTTCCTACTCTTTATTTTCCATCCAATAAAAGGATTCCCACGTCTGAGGTGCACAGTCCTTGACAGTCACTCTCTGCTAACACTATATAGTAAGGATATAGTACAGCATCACTGCATGTCTTGTTTCCTTACCATGACCAGGAACAGTAATGGTCTCTCTCACAAGCATCACTGACTAAGGTTAAGTGTCATATCTATTTAATATCTCATGTACTTTTTATTCAGGATTCTCCTCTAGCATCAGGGGGAGGAACTAACTACTTGTGTCTCCAATGTGTGTAAATTAGCAGCTATATGATATAACTCCCCATCTGCACACACATTAGACATGTATTTCAAAGCAGCTCTTGTAGGACCCATATTGATTCACACCACACAAAATTACCTCCTCTCCGGGCAAGAGGATTTGATTTACACATCATCCCAGAGTGCACAAAGAGAGGTCAATCTGCCACGAGCTATTACCCAGTCTGAAATCTCCACAGCTCTAGAGAATGGTGCCGGTCAGCTCCCTCCAAGCTCTGTGTCTACGGCCTATGGAAGGGACACATGAAGCCAAGGTCACAGCAATGCACCCCTTTCAAGACAAAATGCCTCCTTGGTATTGCCTTAAGGGAAATATCTCTTCGATCCTCCGACTACGAAGTCTTCTCTTGTCTGTAAAACAAGATGTTTCCTGAATTTTGTCCTTCCAATATAGCAAAGTAATTTGCTGCATAGGTCAGTCATCACACATCCCTCTCTGAGTAGAGGGGTTTTATAGACGTTTACTAACTAACACCTTCTTAAATAAGCAGCCCAACAGGTTGTGTGGCTTCCAGTCATTTTACTGTTATGAGTTGGGCAAAAGCTAGTGGAAGATGGTGGGTGTGTAATACTTCATGCTTTCACTCAGAAAAAATTCAGAGAAGCCATTAAGGTTCCTTATGAAGCCAGATGTTTGAAACAATAATGATCTCCACCCCAAACGTAACTACATGCCATCTCCCAAAACAAAGACACATGTGGACACAGTTTTCACAGACAATTATTTTCTGAGGGATTGTGCGTGACAGAAACAGCAAGACTAGAAAAGCTGAGAAGGAAAACGAGAAAACCCATTGCAGTTCTGACGAAGCAGGAAGGAATAAGCATCTGGGTAACTACTGACTGGTGCAGAAGGACCTTACCCTATGTGTTAAGAGAATAGTTCTGATTTGATTCCCAGTGGGCTCAGCAGAGCAAGTCCTTGAGCATTCTTTGTCATAATACAGGATTTCATCAAGATCACCTTATTGTCTCATCAGTTTCTTCTCCTAACACAAAACAGATGCAATATCCTGACCTTTGGCTAACTTCTCAGGTCAGATAAGGGTAACAATCTAACCTGAAGGACTTTTAGTATCTGGACTCACACACACAATCTAATGAGTAAATTAAACTCAGAGCATGAACAGAAGATTTTTGTTTCTTTTTTCTTTAACCACAACACAAGCTGTGCAAACTTCCAGTCTCCTTTACTCTGCACACACAGTTCAGAGCAAAACCACCCAGCCCTGGAAGACACAGAAGTCCAGAACAGACAGCAGCTTGCTAAGTGATGATCCCAATTAATTGCCAGTCACATTTTGCATTTCATCTAACAGTTGCTAACATGTCATGACTGCACCTCTTGGCCAGAAATAAGTAAATGATTAGCCCTTTTTTAATAGATCCACATAAACGTCACATACAAGATTTTAAGAGGAAGGTGTGGAGGAAGGAATAGAAAAAGGGACTTCAACCATTTTGCAAGGAAATATCTTGTTCGAATTAGTTGCTTTTATTAGCAATACCTTTCTTAGCCATTCAGCAGATCCACTGCCATTCAAAGCTATCACATGAATGGTTTTATTCTTCCTCTTCAGAAGGAAGAGTACAGTCTTTGGGAAGTAGGGCTTTAGACCACTTATACTGAGAATAAAGGGGAGAATGTGTCCCAGATTTTGAATTAATCGTGTACAGCAATTGGTTGCAACCTTTTCCTCTGTCTCACTTTACTACGAAACTCAACATTCAAAATTCCCTTCTTCATACACCCTCAGTGATTATGCTTTTCCCAGTTTCTTTCCTATAGCAACGTTTCCTCCCCGGACTAGCCATGACATCCTGACCCTCTGCACCCCCTCTACCTTCTCAAAAGGACTCTTTGGAAGAGGAAGAAGACCATGCTCTCTTCCATTCATCCTGAAGGAAGTGTCCTCAATATCTGACTTCAACAAAGATTAATCCAATAATCTTTTGCTATTTTCCCTTAACCTCAACAACTTCCCCATCCCAAACATTGTTCCATTCTGCACTCTGCAGTTGTGTGTGTGAATCTCCTAATTCTACTTACTGGCCTCCTTCCCTGGCTTCCCCAGCTGCAGCCTGTTAAAAGGAAGTAGAAGATTTTGTCTGCAATTGATTTTAATTCTTTCCCTCATGCTGCCCCTGCAGGCACTAGTTTGCCAGCCCAGCTGTGGCACTGAGCTAAATCAGTTCTCCCTCACGCACAGCATTCTCTCAACAAGCTGTGACTGATCAGAGAAGGACAAATGCACACGTATACTCATATTCAGTTCCTTGCATGCTCTAGAGCTTTCTTACAGTATGATGCCTATCAGAAGAAAACACCTGCTTCATTTGTTTTTTAAGGTAATCGTTTCCTCTGCAGTGCTGGAAATGCACACACCGCAGTGCTTGCCCTACTGCGTGAGAGACAGATAGGGACTCCAAACAGAAAGTGAAAGAGATGAGAATAGCTTAAGCATTTGAGTAAAGTGAAAATACAGAAAGTTTAAGGGAAGAAAAAAATGTAATTAGGTAGCTGATGGATTTAATACTTTTGTTGTTGTTGTTGTTGTTATAAGGCTCTATTACATTGCTTTAAGGAGATGAATGGGAGCAGAAAACGTGAAATTTTCCTTATAGCCTTCAACTTTCTAGAGGAGTCACAGTAAAATACAGGGAATTTGACTTGTGCAGATCTCTCAGCTTTCTTCTCTCACAATCCATAAGACTCCCCAAGTCCTAAAGTGTATCAGGTCACCTAATGAGTGATAAAACAAGAGAGATAGACTCTATTTGCTAAAAAATCTAGCGTGGCGTTTAGCCAACAAGATCAGTCCCAGTCACTCATTGTTTATTGGTGGAGTCTCTCATTTTCTGACACCTCCACTTCCATGCTAGATGTTCTGGCTGGATCCTTTCACATGTTGATAGCTGGCTGAAAGGCTGTGCATTAGGAGGCAAAACTACTGCCCAGGGCAAGCACAAGTGAGGAGGCCTGGAGGTCTTGTCCGTCAGGGACTAATCTGTCAGAGAGCCAGGATGCTCAGGAAAATGGTTCCTACAGTGTTTGAAGCCATGACTGGGAGGAATGAACAGTAGGATAAAGCCTACAACCAAAATTACATGAGAGTGGTTGAAAGAAGCCATCAGAAAGAACTGGATGGATGGATGGATGGATGGATGGATGGATGGATGGATGGATGGATGGATGAAGGATGGATGGATGCCCAGCATCCCTTATACAATACAAAACCCAGTGCAAAAGAAAGTAAAGTACCTGGTAATCTTGGAGAGAGTAAGCCAGAAAAGTCTTGCAAAAGTCTCACCAGCTAGACCTGTCGTGTAATTCTGAACCCGTATTTTGATTAATATACTTTTTGTAACTGGATGACATTATTCCCTAGTTCTGTAGGAACTAATAATGACACCAGACAACTGCTGTTATTACAATCCACAATATTTTGGATTATCCAAAGACTTGGACTTTTAGGAAGCAAATCAAGGACACGGTGTTAGTAGGGCTTTCATATTTACCCCATACCTTTGCAAGTCACTGAATGTTCTTTTTTGTTGTTGAAATAAGATGAGATGATGGGAGCACACAGGACTCAGCACAGGGCATAATGGAGTGTTAGACTGCATTATTTCAGTGCCATTGTGATGGTAACAAATAATAAATATGAGAAAGTGAAAAGTTTTGCTACTTCATATATTGATCTCTTCTTGAAAAGGGCATTCTTGGAGGATCCCATGGAGGGATCCTGCTAGACTCTCCTAGGTCACCATTGTTCAGTAATTCATCCAAAAACTCTTGAAAACTTTAAAAACTTTAAAGAAGGAAACAGACCTTAAGCCTTGTTATTTAGCAACTTGAATCATCTTGCTATACTCCCTAGATCTCAACAGCTGAGAGAGAAAAAAATAAGATACACTTCAGGGGGAGGGAGAGCAGAAATAACAATTTGTAAATCTTCTTGCTGAAATATATTTAAATCACATGCTGGCATTTTACTGAAACTAAACTTTTCCAGCAGAGGGAATGTAGAAAAAAAGGAAAGCTGACCCTTCCTGTCTTGGATGATAAATATTAAATCTACTTGAACTCTATTAATTTACATAAGTTGAAGCAACAAACAGAAAAAAGGCTAGCTGAACCTAAAAGAACTGGAACATTTCTGAGTGCTCTGGGAGTGCTTTCTCATTTCAGTATGGCTCAGAGTCCTTGACTATATTTTTGAGCTTTCCAAAGATGAAATACTGAAGCTATTCAACATTGTGCCACAGTTCCAGAAGAACATGGGAAAGAGGCAAATGAAATTACAGGGGCAGAAATGCCTTCTGTTATTGTGCTTAAGTTCTACTGTCATTCACTCCAATTTTGAAAAGCAGCGTTTGCAGCAAAAAGGAAAACTCACTCCATCATTTAAAACCAATCAGAAGTAAACAGAAAAACATTTCAGGGAAAATGCACAATCTTTATGTGCAAAGCAATTGCCAGACTTAACAGCCAATGAAGAAAACTGATAGGTCACCCCTCAAATAAACGGCCATAAAACCTTCATCGCCAGAACAGTAATGACTGACTGAATATGAATTAATTCTATTGCATAAAACTGAATTTCATGTTTACCATAGCCTGAGATGAAAAGAGAAGGCATTATGAACATGTTTATCTATGAAGAAACTTCACTATGAAGAACCATACAGCAAGATTACAAATATTGAAGTGAAGGACTCTGTGAGATGTGGAGTAGTTGTCATTCCCACAGCAGTAATTCACCACAGGGCGCAGCGGAGGGCCAGCCGTGTCCCTCAGGACTGGTCTCTGAATTAGGACACATAATATCCTGACATTTTCTGCTGAATGGTTCCCAAGAAATCAGTAGCATGCAGATATATGTGTGCTAGGAAGGTGGTTAATATGGGAGTAGCAGCTTGGTATTCCTCAGTTGCAGACTGGAAGGACAAGAACAGCAGTTGTTAGCTTCCAGGGTGGAGGAATTAGGGATTATTGCACCCCTTTCCAGACTCTTCATTATCATTCTGCCTTAACTGTGCCTTACAGTGCCTGCCTGCTACAAACACCACTTTTATTTACGATGCCTGATACAACCTCAGAAGTAAGGGAGATTCTCTGGCCTTCAGGCAGTGTTCCAGGCAGAATGCCTCATGCTACTTTAGCATGCAAAATGAATAAAGTGGGGTCCCAACTCCAACACAGCCTCAAAATATTGTTTTAGAATCTGATTAAACTTTATTGTAACTTTAAAGTGAGGAACCAGAATTAAGACTGGATAGGCAAGCTCAGTTTTGTCATTTCCTTAGCCTTTGTGTGTTTACAATTTGATAGTCTTGTCATGTAGGTTACTTTAATAGAATTTCTTGCATTTTTAAAAAATAAACTAAATGATGAATTTCTACACCGAACAACTCCTGCTAGGCCAACACACTAGACCTATATAACACTGAAAAAGCTTGTGCAAACAATCAAGCAAATTCATAACTTCCTTCCATTACACTTTTTCTATTTTAACTATCTATTTGACTATCTAGTGCAGGAGCTCACCTTTCTTCTCCATCGCCTTATTGGTCAAGGAAAGAGATGGTTTTCCTAAACTACAAGTGAGAGCATACTGCCAGTTTAGTTTTGTATATAGAAAATATAGTTTGCTTACCTAGAACACACTATAGTAAACTAGTAAACTCTATAAAATATCGATCAATTTCATCACAATAGCAAAGAGATACCTCAGAATCAAGCACCAATCCACCTCCACAATCACAAATTGTTTATGAGAACTGTTAAAACGGTATAGTTATAAGTGATATTTTTAAAGAAATCTTTGTTCTTGTATCTATCTCAGTTTTCGCTTTCCTATTAAAAAAATGCTTCTGGGCTTAAAATCAAATACTCAGAACTGCAACCAGAAACATAAGCAACACAAAATAACCTTAGAATGGAAACTCTTGTGCATCCTTCATACTGTTATGCCTACAGTACTTTGCCCATAAGAAGCCGGAAAAGGGGAAGAGAAAATTCAGGGTGGGAGTGAAGAGAATGGGAATTAGACTGAGCAGGAATGAAAGGGAATCCCACAGAGACCCTGCAGAAAAGCTCCAGACATTCTGATGGTTCTAGCAGTTTGTTCCAAGTGGAAAAATAGACACCTACGTGAGGAGGATTTTTTTTTTTTCTGGAAAAAAAAAAAAGTGACTAGGGACTTCAGGTCTGGAGCTTTAGGAGACTCTCTGAATTGCTGCTGTATTGTCTGCTACAGCTTCCTGTACTGTGGTGCATTGTAAAGCACTTTATAAAGCAATGAATTACACAGCAGAAGTGGAGTAACCACATGCAAGCAAATACGACAATCATTACACTCTCAGCAACATCCCCCACACAGCCATGAACGTTTGCATTAGGGCCAATTAATCTGAGGTGGTACAAACGCAGCGAGGCATAGGATTTGTTCTTTGGTGTGAAGGAGGAAGGGAGGGGAGAAAAATATCCTTTTGTCTTCGGAGAGGAAACATCTGCAGGAGTTTTCAAGGGCTTTGGTGACTTTGTTTAGCTCCAAGCGGGGGAGCGTGCTAGGGAGCACTTTGATCTCACCAGCAGGTGACACTGCAGCAAGTGGGAGCAGCTATAAAAAGTTTGAAGCATTCCAGAGAAGAGGCGCACAACCAGAGCGCAAATGTGTTTTACGCATGCGACTCACAGTTGCCAAGATGTGGGAGCGTGCCGTGCAGGCCAGTGTTTTTGTTTTAGCATCTTATGTACTCTTGTCTTCCTTTTCCACTTGGTGCCCGCCACCGTTGCCTTCAAACATGGAAGAAATCTCTGAATCAGGGAGAACGCTGCATCTTTTAACCCTGTTGTATGTGGAAACATATATGACTAAAACATACAGCATAAAGGTCTGTTTGAAGAGACCTACCTCTAGCTGAAGTCAGCAGGAAAGTCATATCCTTTAACATCAGTGCGTAATACCAAGAGGGGCCTACCAAGCAGTGCATGGGGGTCTGTCATTTTCCAGCTCCAGATTTCAACTAGATGTTCCGCACAGGACAACGATGGCAGCATTTATGAAGCAAACATTCTCCTATGAGTTTTTTTAATCCTGTGGTTATTACGAATGAAAGCAGCTGAAATGCATGAGAATTAATAATGAATTTATCTCTACATAATGGCTACAGCTACTGAGGACTGACCATAAGTGGTCCTCAGCTTGTCTGTGGCTGGCCTCTTGTGGAACCTGTGCCATTGAAGACTAGAGATGATCCACCTATTTCATGTAAATCTCCAGTATTATTAAAGAAAAGCTAGCAAGCACGGCTTGCTTGGTGGGTTCTGGTGAGGGCCCGTGCCCACTGCATACTGCCAAAGGCAGAGGAATGGGGCCCTTATTCGCTCAGAAGGTATTCTCCCAGGTACAAAGGGGATATAGATGAAATGCCAAGTTTTGCTCATCTCCCTGCGTGACACATCAATTTTATAAATGGGTTAATGAACTAATTTACCAGTTTCTAGATAATTTCTGTGAAACTTTGATTTTAAGTTCCCAGTCAAGGAATCCTGCTCAAGCAGTAGCAAGGAGTAGGGAATAAATCCTACCTGCTGTGCATGGAAGGAAGCTGAGGACCTTTCTGAGACAAGTCTAAACGCATTTGCAAGGGAGTATTGGATATTGCAGATATCGGTGGGTACCCACATGAGGTTGATCGGAGTAGCTTGTGTAACAGACTCGCTTGCAGTGTCACCCCGTCAATGCACGGATGCCTTTTGCTGAGTGTGTTCAGCACAAACATCTGGGTGCCTGCAGCTGGCACGGTGTGGCCAGAAGTGAAGACCTGCTGCCTTCCTGACGTGTAAGAAAGCAGCTGGAACAGCAGCTGTCGGTGCTTGACAAAGGTGCCCAACACGAGGGCAATGGGCAAGAAGCAAGGCCACACATAGCCCCCCACAGGGCAAGAGCTCCAAATGGCTCCCCAGAGGGCGGAGAGAAATACAAGAATTTCAAGGCCCCAAGAGTGTTTCTGCTTAAGCCAGTTTACTGAGGGATACAACTAGCCTTTCCATAACGTTTTACCTCCGTCTAGAGATTCTCTTTTTTTTACTATTTTCTGAAATAGAATACTGTATATCATGACAAGGAAACCTTCCTTGCAGATTTCAGAGACGGTTTCAAATCTAATAACTTAAAAAATAAATTTGTAGCAATACCCCTTGTCCTTGTCCACTACAGCTGCCTACAGTTTTATAACTCTGTCTTTCCATCTTTGTAAACAACTGCACAGAGAGGAAAGAATGAGCAGGATGAGGAAACTTGAAGCTGAATTTGTAGTGAAAGAAAACTTGTAGCGTAAACCAATTGAAAATGTGCATTTTTCCTTCTACTTCCTTGACTGGGAGAACTACAGTTAAAATTCCACATTAGTTCCCTTAGTGACTAGAAGATACTTGCAGTGATGGACTTCAGACTTGAGTGGCCGCCCTGGTGCAGATATACCTTGTAAAATGCATACATACACTCCAATCGTGAGTTTATATACACCCTACATAATAATTTATATTAAACTATCAGATTTACAAAACAGTAGTGTGGATTGCCCCTCAACTTGTATGAAGAACAGAGTACATGGCAAAAGAACGACGCAAGCTTTTCTCTTCATCATTTCTACTTTTTAGAAGAAAGGTCACTAGCAAAATTTGCTCCTAAATGGTATTTTTCTGGAACAACACTCTCTAGTCACATAAACAACACTTTATTTTTCCAAGTGTAGTTATTTAATTTCTTTACATTTGAATCTTCCTGTCACTTCTCTTCCTCCCTGTAGTTCTTGCTTTTTTAAGCAGTGTGAACATGTTCTGTAATTATTGCTGACAGCCCAATGTTTAATGGTGGTGAGCATCGTTTATACGCACAGGCAGACATTTGTTTGGGAGGCGGCTGTCTCTGCTTAAAAAAACACTGCCCCTTAACTGTTTTCCATTGCCCCCGCAGCTCAGCTCAGCTCAGCTCAGCTCAGCTCAGCTGTGGCAGCTCTCCACCCCTAAGCACAGTTCGAGCAAGGCAGCAAGAGCCCAGGATCCAGTTACTGCAGCTCGGCAGAGAGAAGCAGTAACAAATAGCTGATCAAGCAGTAACTTGTTAAACCACCGCAGCTGTTTCTCAAGCAAACATCCGCCTATGCCCTCGGAGGCAGCACCGAGCGGCGCGCTTGGAACGGAAGACATTCCCAAAGCTGCACGATGTTGGGAACCGGCCCGCATTCCTTCGCCGCCTCAGCTGAAAGCCGACCGCTGCGCCACGACCGCCGCTCCTCACGCTCTCCAGCTTCGTCTCTGAGCTTCCTTGGGGCGTTCATGTTCTTTTTTCTGCTAGTACCAGAAGTGCCATCATGCACTGAAAAGGCAGCTTAACTTCTCCAGTCTCTTTTTTCTGCCGTTTCGAGGGAGCCCATTCAATGTGGCATCCTTCCCAGCTGTCTCCGCACAAGACCGGCCCAGGCAAGCACTTCTGGATAGGCTGGGTGTGACTGATTACCTGCTGCACAAATCAGACAGTGATTTGGTTGGCACTGGTCCCAAGTAATGTGGAGTAACACACAGCCCATCTATCACCAGGTGGTACTTGCCAGGCGAACCTTTGTAAAGATAACTTGCCTAACCTGATAATACAGTATTATCCCCAATAATTAAGTGACTTAATACATGCGCCAATTACCCATGAGAGGTGTGGGGGGGAAACAGTTGCAGCCATCTGTGTTTGTTTTCCTGAATGTTCCCATAAAAATGTTCTCGGCATACAGTTTGCTCTTAAATTGTTGTCTTCAGAAAACTGTTCTGCCGGGCAGCGCTGTGCCACTCAGTGTGTAGTCAAACTACGCTGCTGATCCTGATGAATTCTTTTGAGCATCTTGAGACTTTTGAACTATAGCAAAAGGGGAGGTGTGGGGTGTGAGAGAAAGTAAGTCCGTTTCTTTGCTGAAGAGAAAAACCTAATCCCTTGCCACAGTCTTTTATATTGCAACAAAAGCAACTAATACATTTGTGTTATCTGTTCTCTTGCTCCGCACTTCAGTGAAGTTAGTTTAGAGAAATTAGCGATGTCCCTACCCTGTTGGAAAGGGTAGGTGCTCCCCGGTCTCTTCTAGCTTACTTACCAGACTTATTTTTAAATTAATTCCTCCATTGTATCAGCACAGTGGAATATGGCCCTAATGCTTTCACTGTTTTAAGTAAGCATTTAATTCTATACAATTCATATAGCCTCCAAAGAAATGAAAGCATGCATGCTGACAATATCCTATTAGCTTTGCAAGATTTTCTTGTGTCACTAAGAATAAAAAGGACCATTTTTCTACTCTATATTAGAGACTACAAAATTTCAGCCTGCATCCATTCCTGCTTAATTACCTGTGGTTTGAAGAAAGCAAGTCTTGACTTAAACACTTCTAATGACAGAGAATCCACCACATTCACTGCCCATCCTTAACGTTAGAAAGACGTTCTTAAATCTAACCCATAGGAGTGGAGAGAATTCAAGGGCTACATTCTTCAGCTCTGAAAAGCTTCATGCAAGGTTGTCCTTCTTGTGTGTAATTTAACAGAGGACTACAGGATTACAAAAGATTCCCTATTTGCTTCTGTCCATCTCCCCATCACATTTACCTCCATCCTTGATCTGGGAAGGGATAAATCCAAAAGTATGTTAATAGATTTCTTTGACTAAACACCGATAAAGGTTTCACAGTTAAGAAAATATCAAGTTTTTAAGAAATTGTTTCTAAAGTAGAGATGTAAAATTACACTAGTCTCTTCTCTGTGGCTTTGAATCATCCCAGAGTTCTGTTTACTTTAAAATCAGCATGATTTTTCTGTTAAGTTCTATAAGTTTTTCATAAACTTGCTATAGCTAGAACCAAACTGCACAGCTTTTTCCCTTCCCAAAGTAAGAAATTACTATTTTTGTTTAACAAAATCTCCCAGGAAGATATTGGGAAATTCTTTTAAATATGATTAAATGCCCTAATAGCATAATTTATAATAGATGTTTTATTTTGAAAATTAAGATCTGAAAACAAAATCATTTTAGAACTTGAATTCAACAAATACAAAATCATTTTAGAACCTGAATTCAACAAATAGAGCTCTGCAAAGAATTATCTTAAAAAGTTTGTATCATCTCAGAAAACATAAAGAACTCAGGGCAGGGACCTCAACTGTCTGCTCTAGGGATTGTGTAAATATCATACGGTGTGTGTTGGTACCACCCTCAGTTTCACCTGGCCATCCAGCAGTATTATCACAATAAAAAATGATGAGCAACATCATACACCTTTCTAAACGTCAAGAGCTTCACAGAGGAAAAGCTAAAAAGCAGCATGGGTATTCAGTTTACTCTGCAGAACAGCTGATAACTGATTCCATGGTCCTTACTCAGGAAGGAATCTAATTCCTAAGGGGAATTCAAGTGAGCTCCATTAGCTCAAATGCTCCCCACCAAATAACCATTGGCCCAGAAGACTGGAGACTGATAAAAATGTCCCTTCATAAACCTAATTGCCAGATGGAGCCAGCTGAAAACTTTCAAACTAAACTGCTACTATGGCTTAAAATTAAAGGTTCTTTTCTCTGCATAGGATAGCCTTCACCTTCACAAAGTGAAGAAGCATAGCAGCAAGTTACAGGCATTTCTCAACTGCTTTAGACAGTATATTTATGCAGTGTATAGAAAGATGACAGCAGCAGTGTTCAGGGCATTTTGGTTCATTACTGTGGTAGGGAAGCAGATAAAAGGAGGCTAGAGTTTTAATATGAATATGACATGGTTAAAACAGTAAGCTTCCCGCTTTGCCGCAGTTTGCAGTCATGCAAGCATGCTACTAATTTCAGTGGCACTAATTAAACAGGCAAATAGTCGTCTTTTCTGAAAAGCTGCAGGGTTTAGCTGTAAAGCTGTTCTTCAGAGACTAACAAACTATTTCCCTCCTTCACAGTGCAGCATCTTCTAAGCGTGAATCAGTAGCAAATAGCCATGTAGACCAGTCAGGAATGTGGAAAACTCTCCAGACCTTACAGGAGTGTCAAGTGCAGTTCACAGGGAGCAAAATTAATGCTGCTAGAGACAGCCAAAGTTCACTTATGAGCAATTCTCTGATGGGTGATTGCTTCTTCCTTTTTGCTTTCACAGGCTTTAAGGTGCATAGGTGAAATAAGATCACAAAGTGACTGAAATGTTTTTTATCAGGCTGGACAAAGAAGTCAATTTTTATATCATTTCTGAGGTTTGTATAATTACAAGTGCAATTCAGATGTTGTTAATATGCTAAGGTGCTTAGGGAAAGCAATCTTATATGAAAAATAACCTTTTAATAGATTACTTTATTACAGCAGCACTCAGCTTCACTGCTATATTCAGGGTTGCATTAGACTCCCCCGTTTTCCAGAGGTTTATACCTTAGATGTAAAGAAATCATTCGACTTTAATATTCATGCCAGCTCATAAAATTTCTGTACTAATTGGCAAAAATGTAAAACTAGTAAATCTTTTACAGATATGAGTACCTACTCACTAAGGAATTAAAGATGCTTTTTTATTTTTCCTTTTTTTTCATCCTTTTTTTTGCTGTTGTTTTGCAGTTACCTAACTTCACAAGTATTTATCTGAAATAAATATTTTTGGCAAATGATTAGCATACATTGATTACTTACTACATAAGAGAACTGCATTGCAAGACGTTTTTTAAAACTTAATCAAAGTCTGCATTAGACAACAGATTGCAAAAGCTCCAAAGGAACCATTAATAAAAGCTTATTTTAAAAAAAGTAAATTAATTTAGTGCTTCTAAAGGCAGGAGATCTGTGGAGTTGGCCAGGGCCAGTGATGTAGTGACTTCCTATTAATCTTTGCCATTACGTTATGGCCCCAGCCTAAGACTTTTTTTCCTATTTCAGTCATAAATCCTCTCTGAGCAGGCACTGCTATTACTACAAACTGTACGGCACTCGTACTCCTGACACAGAACAAACACATCCTAGAATTACATTGCCAGTCTGGGAACCAACCCCGCTTACCTTAATCATGCTTGATGCCAGCAGACCTATCCACGTGGACAAGAGCTGGCTCTGAATTTTCAGCTGCGACCTGAGCTGCAGTTTGAGGCCAGCTTCCCGGGACACATGGAGAAGCATGCACACAAGACATCGAGCGGATTTTCATTGGCACGGCTACAACACTTGATAATTCCGTTCTGCAGAATCCTCCTGCTCACCTCCTCTAGGAAGTAATCTGTCTGATATCAATTGGGCTGCTGGTACAGGTGAAATAAGTAGGATTTCCTTCTCAGTTCCCAGGTTTCTGATGACATGGCTAGTTTTCTGCTTTGTGTGAGGGGGAAAAAATCTTAAAAAACATTTATTGGAGCTATTTAAAGTTCTTGGGGTTTCTACATTGTCTTTTTATTTGCCTTGTGCATTAAGTATGCAGAAAAAATAAGTCTCTGTTGATGATCCCCATTTCTGCACATATTTTTTGAAAAGCATGCTGAAGATTCCCAAAATACTAACACTAAAGCATTGGCTCCTGAAAGTACACATGCTTTCCCTGAGATAACATCTTAAATTCCTGTAAAAACAGCAATATGACCTGCCTACGCTCAAGTAATCTAAGGGTGGTCTTCCAGTTACATAAACAGTGCAGGCTGGGAGAGATCTTGCCTCTCCTATTGCATGCCTGTGTTCTGCATGGCTGTCTCCTTTTCACCTCCTTTTTCTCTTATCAAACAAGAATAACAGTAAAGTTCCTCTGTCTTCTAGAGCTGTTGCAATGACTGATGCTACAAAACTCTACTGCATTATGCTCATATACAACTGTTGATACTGTGTAGCCACATGGTAGCTTTACATAATTATTTTTTTCTCAGTAATTTTTAAGCCAAGAAGGAATAAGGTGGTTGCAACATTTGCAGCTAGAATTTCTTCTTTCAAGAGTCCAAAAGAACTACTGCTGAGTAACTTCTTTTACCTCAAGAAAACATAGCTCACGTATGTCAATACAAAGACCTGCCACCCATGTAGGCTTTTAAAGTTTATCATTAGTGACATTGTAAAGTTTCCATATGGTAGTTTAATCTGCTAAATGATACACCAAAAGATCCATTACATTACACCAGTACAAACTCACTTTTTACACGCAGGTTCAGCATGATTAATGATCTGTTATGGTCTATTGATTAAATATTACCTGTTACAGAACTGCTTAAATACATATTTACAAGATAAACTGGAACAGCTCACAGTCATTACAGTCTTTGTGGTAATTAATAGGAATGTTATGTAAATACACATTTAAGTGATTTATATAATGGGGCTCCAAATAAGATGTTATAATATATCATGCTGTAATGAATTAGCTGCTTTACTGTAGGTAGGTATCTGACCTCTACTGGATTACAAAAGACCTGCTGATACATCTCCTCACTCCTGCCTGGCATTTATAGAAAACTGTGCCTTAGAGTTGCTATTAGATGATCCAAAGAGAAAAAAAATAAAGGTGGGGGGCACTAGGTGTGATGGTAGTAGTAAAACAGGTTGAAAATTGCTCTTTATTCAGCCTGGCTAGGGCATGAACAACCACCATTCCGACTGACTCATCTTCGCCAGCGAAGGGCCCAGGAAGGCTGTAGGAGGGAGTAAGCCTGCAGCAAAACATCGTGCTTCATGACTGCGGCCTGATGCCTCCCTTTTGTGCCTTCCCTCCTCTGCACCACAGCACGGCAGCCAGAAGGGAGCAGAGATGGCAATAATGAACTTGGCGTAAAAAATATTTTTCAGAGGAATGTGAGGACCATCTAACTGGACAGGACATGGGGAAGGTGTGGAAACTTAAGGGAGGCCAGCTGTGGTGCTTACACTCACAACGCCTAAGAGTGGGATAGTTTGCAGTGGTCTCTCTTACGTCACATCTTCACCACGACTCACCACAGTGCTTCTTGTCTTTGGGCTGAGACTAAATTGCAGTCAGAAGAAAAATATACATAAATTACTGGACATCACAGAATGGATTTTGGAACTCAGCTTGAACTATAGCATTTGCCATCAGTGATTGTTATAATTATTTGTCGTTCTCTAGCTTTTCAGTCTGCTAGTAATATACTACTACTGCTAGTTTCAGAGTGTCTTTTTGACTTTGATACAGTCTTGCATGCAATGAGATAAGCAAACCAGGCTCCCAGTTAAATTGCTGCTTTTTAAGGCCTTCTTTTTTATCTTTTTGTTTCTTTTTTTTGTTCAAGAATTCTTACCATCACTTTTAATGCTTTCCTCTCCAAAACATTCCCCCTGCACATACTCCACACAAAGAAGTGAAGCTTTTTCTGACCTCACAGAGTGTAGACAAAGACTTGATTCAGCTATTATTTACCTTTTCATATCTTCTATATGTTATTCTACTTACTGGACAGTGACTGGAAGAAAACCACAGTGATTATTTCCGAAGGAAAATTAAATTTGGAGGTCATTATGATTAAGACATCCTAGGCAGCTGTAGGTTTCAGAGGCACAGAGGCACATTTTTGACATAGCAGAGACCCCCACAAGATAAAGAACTGAGGCAGTTCAGCTGCATGATAATATCAAAGAATATCCTCAGAAGGTGCAGAAGGTGTTTGATGAAACCCTGGGGGCACTTCTGCCTAAAAGAACCACAGGCAGGTAAGTCGACTTATGACCAAATGCATCCGTCTTTACCTGAAATGGTCTGTGGAGGCAGGAGCACAGAGGATGCCCACTTTTGCTGTAGGGCTCCAGATTCAGCTCTTGGAGCAGTTCTCAGAGATGAGGGTGGTCCTTAATGTAGCGCTTTCTGAACTGATCTGAACTAGCCCTGCTGGGGCAGGTTTGAGCCCTCAGCCAGTAGGCAGGCACTAATGAAATCCATTAAACTGTCAACATTAAGGGAACATTTTACAAAACCACTTAAACATACCATGCAACAGACAGCTGAATTAGGCCTGTCTGCCTGTGTGGAGTCAGAAAGAGCCATGTTACTCTTCGGGGGATAGAAAACTACTTTGCAGAGCACAGCCCTGATTCTATTTTTATTATTTATTTTATTTGTAGCAATTATTCAAATATGGATATGGACAAGTCATTAAAAAAAATCCTTCTATCAAAGACAAACAGTATCTTCCAGAAAAGAACAAAAAATACAAGCCATTGGTACAAAATGTATTTTGAAGAGATAACCCGAAGTGAGAAGAAAAGGTGTCCACAAACAGGATGAATAGGAATGGGTCCTCCTGCCTGAGTGTCATTGAAGCTCAGCAGCTGAGTCTTTTAAGTTGAACTGAAAGAGGTTAGAGCTTATTGTGGGTAAAAACAGCAACATAGCAAGCTGGTGTGCAGGAGAGGGGAGCTCAGAAAAAAAGTAAGGACCCAATGGCCTTCAGGTCAGTGGCAGATACTGTGTCTGGGTCACAGACTGATGGAAATGACAAGCCCCAGGGAAAGGACAGAGCAGCCCTGTCTCTTTACAGCAGACCCACATGGGGTCAGCTATGGTGTTACGGGCATTATTTCTTTGCTGGACGTGAGACCAATACTGTCTTACAGTAAGAGAAGCTCAAGGTGTGGGAAATTAGTTTTGAGCAGAAAGGAATAAAAAAGTGAAGGAAGCAGACACTGTCTATCCAGGTTCTGCCCAGAAATATCTCGATGTATCAGATTCGTGTTTCAGTGTGCTAAGGAAAGTTAGTTTCACGAATGCTCCCTGTCTGGTGGTCCATGTTCTGCTGGGAAAGAGCATGGGTGCTTTGAAGAAGCAGCTGACAGCTCCTGAAAGTTTTAAGAAAATATGCTGTATTTAGATATGTTTTCTTCTTGTGCTATCCTGTTTCTATCCCTTGGTATTTATATAAACTTACACATCAAAGTAAGATTTTTGATTGTTCATAACTCATTCCTGGTTAATCCTTCACAGAATCAAGGAATCACAGAATGGTTAAGGTTGGAAAGGACCTCTAGAGATCATCTAGTCCAACCCCCCTGCTCCAGCAAGGACACCCAGAGCACGTGGCACAGGATGGCATCCAAACGGGTCTTGAAGATCTCCAGAGAAGGAGACTCCACAACCTCTCTGGGCAGCCTGTGCCAGGGCTCCGTCACCCTCACAGGAAAGAAGTTCTTCCTCACATGGAGGTGGAACTTCCTGTGTTTCAACTTAACCCATTACCCCTCATCCTGTCACCGGCCACCACAGAGAAGAGCCTGGCTCCATCCTCCCTACAATCACCCCTCAGGTACTTGAACATGTTGATCAAATCTCCTCTCAGCCTTCTTTCTCCAGACTAAACAGGCCTAGCTCGCTTAGTCTTTTCTCGTAAGATAGATTCTCCAGTCCCTTAATCATCTTCATTCCTTTACTTGGAGTTATAGTTTCCCTCCCCAAACTGGACTGAAAGATTTTGGATATTTATTGATATAGCAAGAAGTGACTGTTTAAACAAAGAACAGATATGACACAGAAAACAGAAGGGAAACATTAGTGGAGACCTCATCCACGAAGGAATCTGAATCTTAAGTAAGCACGGCAGTGAAGCATGATACCGATGATCAGAAACTCCCAGATATCTGCAGCCAAGTTTCCTGCAGAGTGGCCGTTTTGTGATATACACATCTCAGCACCAACTGTAAGCACTAGTTTCCAGCTCTCCTTGTCTTTCCACACAAAAATGAGACATCAATTAACAACAACAGGTGACCAAAACAAAAAAATAAAAATAATAAATAATAAAAATAAGCTTTCATAGTCATCCCCAGTCTTTAATCTTCCAAACTGTAACTTTTGTAACTTCAGTGTCATTTCCACAGGAAATGTCAGACAAGATTTGAAATTGCAGATATAAAATAAATAGTTAAAGCAAGTAAATAATGAAGAAATTCACAACCAATTTTCATGCAAATTTCCCTATTTGAAACAAATGAAGAAAGAGGAAAATCAGAAAAAAATGAATGATATGTCTGCACGACGGGTTCTAAATAGAATTTTTTTTCAAAGCTTACCAATAGTCATCACTGACTCTTTAAAGTTTGTTTTCTCACTAATTTGTATCATGCCAATTTACAAGCTATTTCAAAAGCCACCTTTATTTAATAAAAATGCAAAGCACAATTGGAAATTTATGTAAACAAGTCTAGCAAAATATCTTTGTAGGACATTTTGGAAAGAGTCAGGAAATGAATGAACTAATGAACATTTTAATAGTTCAGTGTAACTGGGGTTACCAAACGAAAACCTGTGCCCGACATTTTGTTAGCATAGAAATGTCCACAGAACTGGATTTTGGTACAACAAAAGTATCTCAAATCCAATCATAGGTGGGAGGCCATGGTTCTCCTAGATCTGTTTAAAAAATCAGCTTTGCTAATTATTATTATTCCAAAATAACATCACAATAAACAAAATTCTTTTCACTCCAAAATCATTAAGTAAGTGTTTAATAAAAAGTACAGATCATTATTTTTATGCTATAAGTGAAGGACTGAGGTCTAGATTTGGAAAAGTATCTTCTAATTTAAAATGTATTAGCCATGTTAGCATTTAAAGCTAAAATGACCTAACTGGTCACAAGGCTTCTTGGAGTACAATAGAGAAAGAAGGAAAATTGGATTTTCTCCATGATGGATGACTCTAGGAAAGCCCCACGGGAATTATTGCCTAGCATTTTTCAAAGGATTTGCTTTTTGATTTCATGATGGTGGACAAAGAAAGTCTATTCAAAGAACCTGCTTCCGTTCTCTGGCTGGTTAAACTGTCCAAAAGACTACAGTGCCCCATTATTTGGGCCCCCAAACTGAAATTCTTGTGCTGGGCTGAAGTAAGCTCCAGCTGACTTCAGTCAGCAGACATTTAAACCAAAGAATCTCTTCTACAAATATATCATAGCCACACATGATGTTCTAGAGATACAAAATTGACAAAGGAACAATACCTTTGTGTTACAGAGGTCAAAGGTACATTAAAAGTACATGAATGGGTGCATTATTGATAGTTTTAAGCACTATCAATTTTTTTAATGGATACTGTAGCAACCAGAGTCATTTATTGAAATAGTTACTAGTCATTTATTAGTCCTTTAGTAACTTTCTATATATAAGCTGCAGTTTATGCAACACCAAAATTCAAAAACTGAATTTGGTTCCCCCGCTTTAATAAGCAAAAGGTCTCATTTTCCAGATCGCTGAGTAGTCTATAATTCTCTTCACTTCATTGGGAGCTGTTGTAGACTCAGCATTTTCCAAAGAAGCCTAATTATTTAGTTGCCCAAACATGATAGAAGATTAACTCACAGCTAACACTTGCAAAAGAGACTGCCTCGCACAAAACTGGCCAAATTTTGGATCGTCACAGAAGAAGGGAAATATGAAAACAATATCTCTGGGAAACCAATATTTGCCAAGTTAACTGCTTCACAGGAATCTTACAGAAGTCTACTTTCTCTTCCCTGTGTTATCATTTCTTCTGACTTTAATGACAGACAGGTCATTTCTGGAGAAGGGAAATTCCCCAAAAGAACAGAAGTCTTTTTCTATTTTTTTTTTTTAACTAAATGTGGTTGCAGCTATAAAGGCAGAAGATATACCAAATTCTGTCACACATGGATCATCTGCCCACACAGTATTGAAAAATACCCAGGACATGTGAGGGACACTCACTATTCATTGGGGGTGGAGGGGGAGGAATTCAGTCTGAATGAAGTAAATGATCACACCATATTACTTTACTTTAAGTCTGTAATGTCTGCTGCCTGGAAATAAGATTTGCAAATTCTTGCTGAAGCACACACAGACTCACTTTTAAAGTGCTTTTTAGAGTGGAAGCCCTCCTTAATAGCCTTAAAGAAAACTGAATACAGCAAAGTTCCAGATGCTTTTCACAGCCGTACATATTTTGTTTCCTCATTTAGTGTCTATTTTAGCACTGAGAGAGCTGATTAAAATGAGAAATAGTACACTTCCAGCAACAACATCCCTGATATCCGGTTTCCTTTCAATATCTGAAATATTATGGAGCACTTAGTCAGTACTATTACTCTCTCCTATGTTATCTCAGAAGACACAAAAAAGAGCACAAAAAACAGAACAGCTCAAACAGATAACTGAGATTTTAAATACTTGTTGCAGTGGAGCATGGCCAGCTGATACCGCTCATGAGTACAAACAGCTGGCAAGCAGCATGTCAGGTAAAGGCTTTTACTGCTGGGCACCCAGAAGAAGAGGGGGCTGCCTCCACACAACTCGAGTTTCACTTGAATCCACCTGTTCCTAACTGCACACACTCTGCCCTTAGCCCAGGACTAAGCCCCGTGCTTGATCACAGTCAAGACCCACCACATAACCAGGTGTCATCTACAGAGTAGACATGTATTCAGTAGGCATAGGTTCCCAAATTCTGCATTCTGCCTGGCTCTGCCTGGCTTTCACTGTTAGCTCTACCATGGTTTAAGCTGATGGTTAACCAGGCCAATGGGATCTCATGGAGGGTTGGTTTGGAGTTGGCGCAGTGAAGCACAAACAGCTTCAGTGAAAGCACTGAGCCCCGAAGAGAACAGAGAAATGCCTAACTTTAGTTGTGGGGAACTTCTTTCCGTGCTTCCCTATCAGTAACACTGTGCTTTGTAAAGTTAATCAATGGTGACCCATTAACACTAATACAAAATCTCAAAAATCAACTCATGTGGCTTCAAAGACTTGATGTAAACTTAGCTCTTCATAAGAGAAAAGCTACCAGCAAGCTTTGTACTTAGAAAGAGGACTAGTTGGAAGCATTAAGTAAATAAGTACTAGGCTAGTCTTAGTGTAATTATGCCTTCAATCTTCATGTAATTATGACTTAATCTATTTTCCTCTTTGTTATCTATCTGAGGATCTCAGTATGCTCTTTCTCTTCTCTGAGAGGGAGCTGCTCTGAGGAGGCAGGGTCATGCTAGTGTGAAGCTGAAATAAATAAGTAGTACATCAGGTTTTTGAATACTTCAATGTTTCTGAAAATTTGACTATTTGGAGAAGATTGGAGGAAGATTGCCACAACAAAGCTAAGATTTTTCATGGCTATAGCTTCATACGCAGTGTAAATCTCTCCAGAATCTGAGTCACAATTAGACTGTGGCTACTATGTGAAGCTAAACCAGGCCTGAATCCCAATGCATTAAAAATAAATTTAAAATACTGAGTACTTCAGAAAGTTCTTGTTGGTCAAATAAGCAGAAGAGAAAGGAATAAAACAAGAAAGCCTAGGAGGCAGACTAGTTCTCCAGTATTGAATAAAAAAGGACAGAGCTCAACTCATCCTCATCCACTGACTTAGGACTTGAAAAAATGAGAAAGATGCCACGTGAGAAAACAGGATGTTGGCTGATAGCTGTATGTGTTCTGCCCTAACTGTGTTTACCAATGTGGGTACTCTGTCCACACACTTCAGAGCTGCTTTAGAAAAAAAACATCTTAAGAGATGCTCAAAATATCAGAAAGTTGTCCGAAAAGTTAACAGAAGGCAGGTTGGGTTCTGCAAATTCATGCCTTACCACACGGCAGTCATTCTCCCAAATGCTGCACAGTCCAGCCTTGGATAAGTCACTCGGTCCATAAGTCTCTGCTTCCCCACAATGAAATTGGGATGCGACTATCATTTCCTCCTAGATGAGTCAGATTCAGCTAAGCACTTTGGGGCACCATCCATTGCATCGCAACACTGTAGCACAATGGTGGCTCTAGCAGCCACCACCAAGCAAATAATATATGAGTTTGAAATAACCCATTTCTGTTTGTGATGACAGAGCTTTGGGAACAAGCAATTTGAGGTGAATGCCCTTTGTTTGCATGGCTATCAATCTGCAAAACCCAGGATAAATGAACCCTCTTGTTCAAAACCAAACTCCATACTTCTGTTAACCTAGGAGGTTTATATCCTCACTGCCCTCGACAGCATTCCAAATATATTTTGAACCTTTTTTTTAATGTATTTTTATATTTAATCTCTTTTTTCCCCATGATTTTCTTTGTCAGCTTCCCACCACTGTTGTAGCTACATAAGCACTTGTAACAAACTGGGCTGCCTGGATAGCTCTTGGGCTCTATTTGTTGGGTTTTAGTGTCCCTTGGGCTTTGACAGAGCAAAATGCGCGTGCAGCCTCCAGAGTAATATCAAACACAGACCTTGGCACCTTGGCATTTTGACAAGTGACTTGCCCTATACCTCGCTAAGCACAAGGCATTGGAGCTATAGAGCCTGTCACTTTCCTCCCCTGGGCAATCACCTGCATAATCAGAAGGAATGCTTGCCATTAGCATTACCACACCTTCCAGCAGCCACCAGGTAACTCCACAGTAAAAAAGGAAATCCCACTTCACAAACACCATCAAGACTCAAAGTTGGGACCTCAGAATATGGGAACTGAAGAGCAACCAATTTATCTGAAATGTCTTTGACTTAACAAAATATATATCTATATAGTACACATTTATAAGCAATATATATAAGCAAACCTCCTAAAGGAGATTATATTTTAATATATCTCAACATGATTGCCTTTGTAAAACTCACATCACAGTGTGAAAAAGGAAAGGGAAAGGGAAAAGGAAAGGGAAAAGGAAAGGGGAAGGGAAAGGGGAAGAGAAAAACAAAGAATGGCTTTGGTGATTCGAAAATGCGCAAGTCATTGTTAGCAGGAGAAAAAAAATGCTTGCATTCTTGACCTTTACAGAGGTAAGATCAAAAAAAAAAAAAAAAAATTTATACTAATAGTGTCCCTTGTATATTTTCTTTTAAACTTGCCATTTTGCTGTTGCAGCTGGGCTTGTCAGTTTTCAGCACTAATGGGTTGTGATATGGTGTCAGGGGAAGTCAACAATCAATGCTGGAAAAAAGGGCTATCACTGCTGACACAGCCAAGGATGGAAATACAATGGCCTCCGTTTGGAGAGAAACAGCAGAAAAATTCTGACTTACATCTTGCTTTGAAGATTAATAGAGATTTAGCCCCGCCTGACCAAACTATCACCTTCAACCCTTCCTGTCTCACTCTGCTCCCACGTTGGCCTCTATCACTACTTCATATCTCACCCCAAATACAGATTTTTAGTCTAATAAAAGAAACTAAAGCATTAAAAAATACATTTAACAGGACCACAGTTCACAATTACAGTTTATAGTTATTACTGTTATTATCTAGAAAAGAAAAGAAAAGAAAAGAAAAGAAAAGAAAAGAAAATAAAAGAAAAGAAAAGAAAATAAAAGAAAAGAAAAG
>JAWLRI010000390.1:4130503-4143211 GCA_034781795.1 Crypturellus tataupa
TCCCTTTCCCTTTCCCTTTCCCTTTCCCTTTCCCTTTCCCTTTCCCTTTCCCTTTCCCTTTCCCTTTCCTTTCCTCTTTTCCCCTTCCCCTTCCTTTTCCCCAGCCAGGCTCTTGTACTCCAGTAAAGCACGCGCATCTCTAGCACAGCAGCAGTTTCATCTCCCAAAGACTCTTCTGAGCCCTCAGAAAGCCACTCACGGCGCCTCGGTGAGCGGCCGAGTGGCACTCGCAGCCCAAACCTGAGGCCGTTGCCGGAGGAGGGGAGGTGCAGCCCTTGCAGGCTTTCCCCTCGCCCACCCCAAGGCTTGGGTCCACCTTCTGAAGGGCTCCGGCCTTGGAGGCGGCCCCGCGCACGCGAGGCTGTGGTTGCCTGCCCTGTGCTGCTCTGGCCTCGCGCCCCTGCCTGCCTGCCACAGGTACGTCCCTCACCCTGCAATGCTGGACGCGGTGACCAGGAGTTTGCCTCCGAACGACAAGCAGGTTACAGCCTCGTTGTCTCCCTCTCTTCCCGAGGAAGCAGGGTTTGCCTCCATTTCACCCCTTCTGATCATTTCTGTCTTCCTACAAGAAGTTACCACACTCCTGTTTGTGTGGGCAGAGGGGCTTCAAGGGGCCGAAATCCCAATCCATGTCCTTCCATGCAAACTTACCCTCAAGGTGTTTTTCTTGTTGCTTAGGGGAAATGTTGCAGCTTTACTACGTGCTGAGCCGAGCGGTCACTGCCCTGCGCTGGATGAGGAAGGCCAGTGGCGGGCATGGGTGCAGGACCTTGTAGTCCCCAGCGCCTCCACAGCTGGGTCCACACCAGCCCATCGGTAAGTGAATGAAGATCTGAGCAGGTCCTGCCTCCACTAGTATCTTCCTGCCTGTGCAAGTCAGGTCCTCTGTCCCTGAGAAAGGGGAGATGAGAATGTGCATTACGGTGAATAGAGCAATTCACCACCCCGCAAGCCACTGTTTCTGGCTGTATTTATCTCCCTTGGATGTTTACTCAGTTTTGAATTTGAACATCTCACTGAGAAGAACTGGCCCCTTTAGACTTCTCTGAGCGTCTCACGTGCCAGTCCTTTCCTATCCTGAACGTTAGGCCCAGATTTGAGTCAGAGGCTCTGCTTTTCCATTTTCTGCTTCAGTGTGCCTCTGGTTGTACCTGCCTCTGATTGTATCTGCCTCTGGTTCTACCTGCCTCTGGTTGTGCTTGCATCTGTCACAGTTTCCTCTCTTAGGTCCTCCAGGTTTCACCAAGGATGGCGTGAAGCAGGGCACAGAGCAGCTCTGTGTGGGAGATGTGTGTGTGTATGAGAGCACGAGCGTGCAGCTAAGAGTAGCTGCAATGGGTGTCAGAGCAGTGAGAGTGATGGAGAGAGTGTTGCAAGAGTAAGGGAAGAGCTGTGATGCTGTAAATAGGGAGGTCAGAAACATGGCAGGGAGGAGGGAGAGTGAACCATGGAGGAAGCTGCGAGCACTGAGGGTACAGCGGGGCAAGAGTGAGATGAGCAGGAGGAGTCAGAGAAGCATGTTGCCCTTGACATGAAAGGTCTGTTATGCAGCCAGTCCCTATTTTGACTGGGATAAGCATTACTAAAGCTAAGGAAACAATGAAGGAAAAGAGCTGTGACAGAGTGCTGGAAGGCTTTAAGAAGTTTTTTAGGGGAAAAAAAAAAAAAAAAAAAAAAGTTGCAAAACTTTATTAAGTTGGAGTAAAGGTTGCCATCCAAAGGATGCCTTTCCAAAATATGGAGTGGCTAGACTCCATATTAGAACTGTGAAAAGCAGAAACCCAGAAAACACACATCTGAGCACCAGCTCGGTAAATCAGTGTGTGTTGAGCTGATGTCTCTGCATGCTAAACCCAATATGCCTACCCATGTGCTAGGAGCTCTCTGTGAACGGAGCCCATGAGCACTGCTGAATAAAGGGAAACACCTGCCCTGTGCAGAGGCAAGACTGGCCACATTCTCATCAGGAGCTATGCATCTGGCTTACTTTTATAGACCAAAGTAGTTGCATTCCCTCTTCATTCGCTGCTTCTGCATGGGCTGCTAACTGTTACTACCCTTCACCCTTTCCCCTAGGGTCTCTTCTGAGAGAAAGTTTACACCACAAAGGATTTCCTAGTATAGCTGTAATTCTTAAAACCATGGGGTCAATGCAATTTATTCCAGTGTCATCGTGTCATCTTTGCCAGTATTGTTAAACCACTGCTCCGAACGACAGAGAATATTTGAGAAAAAGAACTCTTTCGCTACTTATTGTTTCTTCTGACCTCATTAGGAGGCTGATTTTTTCCCACTCCTCCCTGGCAAAACTATTTGGCAAGTAGTTTTAGCTTGGGCTTCTCCGGAAACTCTCCCCACTCCCCCCACATTAAATGCTGTCATGTATGGCACCACAAGGCTGACAGATCCCAGGGCCAGTTGCATGCTCTTTCTCTGGCAACACCAACAAAATTGATTGGATTAGGAATCATTGAGAGGAGTGCTTTACTATAAATACTACAATCCTAAGCAGTTTAGTGTGGGTACACACAGGCTAGCAAAACAGTATTTTCTGCTAGTAGAATAAAACTATCTTCCCCCACCAACATAAATTATTTTTGGTAAAATATAGTTTTACTGGCATAACTGTGACTCTATGAGAGGATTCTGTTGATACAGCTATGTCTGTCAGGGCTGGCATCCTTTTACAGCTATGTGAGTAGATGTCTGTCCTGTAAACAAGATCTTGGTCTCTCAGAATACACATTCAACTCTTTTTTCAGATCACCGTGAAAATTCCATCCCACAACTGCTTTCAGAGTAGTTATTCTTAAGAGAGTAACTGCAAATAAAAATGTAAATATATGGTGGAATTTAAATCAGAGAAAAAATATATTCTATTCTATTATTCCTTCCTTACAGCTACAGATTTATAGATTTTAAGATCAGATGATACCTTCAGTTCACACACCCTGAGGTCTAACACAGGTCAAACAATTTTATGTAATTAACCTTAATTACTCATACTTGGGCAAGGATCTTCTAGAATCATTTCTGAATCAAAGATCCAAGAGAAGTCACCATTTTCCATACTAGTTTATTAACTCATGGACTCATGTTACTGAGTCCAGAACCTTAAGAAGATAGGTAGATCCTTGCCATGCACAGTGCCTCTCTTCAGAGTTCCCCCTCTCTGATCCTTTCCTTGCTCCTTAGATTCCTACATACTGTATTCTGGATAACACTCCAACTCCTTATTCACGCAGGAGATTTGCAGTGCTCCCTCCAGAACAGCATAAACCAATGGGTGGAAGCACTAAGATATTTTCCCCTTTTGGGGGACCTCGTCAAGAAGCAGAACACCCTCATGAGAAAATCATTCACAGTGGCTTCTGTCAGTTCTGAGGGCAAGGATGAAGCACCGGCAGCTGGGTGATATAAATTTTGATTTTATATTTTCTTATGGTTGAGTGTTTGTATTGAGCTGATCCCTGCACCCTGGACAGGTATCAAGTATATATGGACCATAATGACTGTATTTGTTCAGTCTGAGGACTTTTCATGTATGCAAATCTTGATAACTTTATTCCAAAATACAGAGAGTAAGGGTTTTGACTGCTGTATATTTGTAGGTACAAAGGTATACTTCATAGTATATACTTCAAAGGTATACAAGCTTAAAAGAGATACCATTGTATCTATATAAAAAAAAAAAAAAAAAAAAACAAGAAAAAAAAAAAACCCTCCTTCACTTTCATCCTTTCTACCCTGCAAGGTGTTTATGTGTGGCTCAGTTTAACTATTCCTACCTTCTCTAAAGTAATCAATAAAGGAACATCTTACATATAGAAGAACACATTTTCTGCAGTTACACCTAAACAAAGCAGATTTGAATGTATTCCTAAGGATCCACTTTCTTTATGAAAGACGGGTCTGATTTTTTTAGCTCTGCAATAACTGGCTGAATGGCTTGTAACTAGATTTTTATTAACATCCAGGTGTCTGTCACATACCTCAAAGTCCAGGTGTCCCTATGTATAGTGTTCCTGAGTACTTGACATTAGACAGTTAGTAATTTTCTCAATATGATGTATAACAAATGACCTTTATTGGTATAATTTAGGACAGACCCTGAAGAACACTAAAAGAATTTTTGTCTCAGAGCTGTTTCTCCAAATCTCTCTGAGAAATGGCTTGCAATCTTACTCATCTTCACAGGTGTTTGATGCCATTGATTTACAATTTTATATTGCAATTCTAGCAGGTTAGCTGAAATAGAACATACACGTACGAAAGACATTATTGAGTCCAATATCTCCAGCTCAAGAGAATGAGATAGTTCCCTTTCCCATTTAATCATAAATGTTTCTTTAGTGGGCAATAAAGAAAAAGCAATGGCTTTATACAATCACCCCACAATGTTCTGAGATTCATTGCGAAGGAATAAGATTTGCTCAGATAAAAAGGATTCTCTAATACAAGTAGATTTAACATCAGGCTGAATAAAGGAAGTCCTGAACTGCAAATAAAGAAGAAAAAAAAAAGGAAGTCTAACAGGTTCTACCTTTGTTGTATTTTATGTGAAACATGAATGTGTTTCTAATGAAGAATGGAGATAATTATTACAAAAAAAATCAGTTCTCTTTTTGTGGACTTTCAAGAAAATGGGAGCAAAATACACCGAAAATTTTATATATTTATATATATTATAATTTTTAAGGCAGATTATTTTTAACTCAGTGCAGACATCACCCTAAGAACAGAGACCAGGGGTTGAAAACTGGTCCATAAAAACTGCAGCTTTCACACTAGCCAACTCATGATCCTTCGTTTTTCAAAACTTACCTGGAAAATCAGTTCTGCTCAGCTGCGTAATAAGCTGGATTTATATGTCTGTAACAGAACCCACCACACTCAAGAGGCTTGCATAGCACTTTAATGATTCCCTTTCCTGCCCAAGTAGTTAGTCATAAGTCTTTTAAACGGGATGAAGCACTGAATGGGGTTAACAATGGTGAACTTCAAAACAGATATAAAATAGAGATCATCTAATTCATTCATCCTGGTCCGACCTAATTAATCAGCAGGGCACTTCAAATACAGAGCTCCATTGAGCTGTGCAAATAATTTCCCCTTATAAAAATGATGCATATTAAGATGAAATCGGAAAAATGTTTAGTACTGGCCATGCTTTGCTCTCGCTGAGGTCTAATTCTACTGTCACCAGGTGCTTTGAAAATTCCCATTCAGTGGGACCAGCCTTTCAGTGCAAAGCATAAAAGAGAAGAGGATTTTGATGATTTTATACCATGTGGCCTTTCCCAGAACATGTTCAGTCCTTGATTCTAGCTGGCGAGAATCACCATGGATAGCGGTTCCCAAATTAGACTCCTTTCTTCTTGGACATATGCACAGTAAGTTTACATCCAGCACAGAATGGTGTGACAATTTAAACTTAAATGTGGTTAAATGAAAGCCACATTTGTCCAATCCTCGTGGTTAAATGAAAGCCACATTTGTCCAATCCTCTGGATGTGAATAAAGCAGCTGTAAGATGGCAAAAAGATATGCATGCATTTTATTTTTTTGTGCAGTCCTCTGAAAAGACAAAATTGAGATTAGGAAAATCTTAATAGTTTTTTTTATATATATATTTTTTTTAAGAGAGAGAACCTCATATTTTTATATTCACTTAGTATTCCTAAAAGGCACCAAGAGAGATAAAATATTAGGGATGGTCCGTTTGGAATGAGAAACAAATATCAAAAAAAAAAGCCTACAAAGCAAGTCTATTGTCAATCCCTGCATCTTTGCTGCTCCTGACTCTAGCATCTGGATTTGTTAATGCAGATGACTCACATTGTTAAGTCTTTGTTAAATAAGTAGATGATATTCTGGATTAATGAAATGGTCATTCTAATTGTAATAACATCTCTTTTTAAATTTAGACGGGAAGAAACAGATGTTTTAACAGACCAATCCTGACCATATGATAGCTGCTGAAGTTTTGTCTCTGAACTGAATAGTTTAATAGGAGGAAGAACTGAATAAATTAGGGTTTCCAGGATCAGGCCCTAAATTAACAAAATCTTCAGGTTTTGGAGCAATGTATTGTAAAGTAATTCACATATGTGATTTAAAGAAATCCCTTAGAACTGTGGTAGCAAGGAGTCAGTCACGGGAGATGCTTTTCTTGAGAAATAGTTTGGCCTTACAACAGGGATTTGGCTGTGGCTGGGCCGGTCAGACATGCAGTGGCAGGGAGGATGTGAAAGTGAAGCGCTCGAGTGGCAGTTAGTGGTGACGTCCTGTTTGCTGAGGACGGGAGCAGGTTGGGCGCAGCACGGAGAGCACTTGCATAACCGAAGGCCCCCGTGTCCCTCAAGAGCACAGCTCGCTCCTGTGCCAGCGTGCCAGGAAGTCACCAGGGCCACCCATTCTGCAGCTGCTGTGAGGAGCATCCCCAAACACACCACCTTCTCCCCAGGAGCCTGGAGAACACGAGCGCTTGAGCTGCCTCCAGGCGAGGAGCAGTCCCCATCTCACGTACGTACGTGCACCGGGGAGCTGGCTGTCTCTGGCAGCTCAGAGGCTCCTGTGAGTCACCATGCGAAAAAAGATGACCAGCAGTCACCAAGCAAGGCAAGGGCTCTGGCGCTTCACACCTCAGTGTTGCTCACAAGCAAACACCCAGGTGATGCGAGACAAGCTTGGAGGTAGCAGCAAACAAATAAATCAACAGACAATGGTAAATCCTGCGCTCACGAGCTTCTACAGCCCTAGACTAGGCCTCAGAAACGGAATAATCTTTTTCACTTATGTGTAGCTTTCTCTGTGTCACCATGGCCAACATTTAGAGCCCCCATGGATGCCCTTCATCACAAAAGGTGTGCTGGTTGAAGAGGTTGCTGACACCCAGGAGCTATTCATCGTCCCTCTGCTGGACTTACCTGTCCCCTCAGACCTGTTGGCTCGCTTCATCTTAATCTTCTTTAGGCAAATGGGTTTGAGATAATGTAGATAGTTTAAATAGTACTTCGAGTAGCCTGGCTCATTTAATCTGAAATGGGATGGGGAACACACACACTGCACCAGCAGATGTGAGGAACATTAATATCTGGCAACGGTGATGCTGACAAAAAAAAAAAAAAAGAGAAAGTCTGTTTATAATCCTCGGACATACATTTCTTTTGGCAGGCATACTGGCTTTACAGGTCACACTCATCTCCCCCTGCCTCCAAACCTCCTCTTGGGTCAAACAGTAAGAAGTGGGAAACGGCCTCTTGCTTTCTGCCCCTTCTCTTCCCCCTTCCTGTTGTGCCAGTGCTACTGTTTGAGCCGTTGGGTGAGTCAGTGCAAGAATCTGGATTAAAAATAAGCTTTCATTCTCCCCGGCTGGAGTTATTGGCTCATCCGGTACACCACAGAGCCGCTTCGAGAATTGCACCAGCACCTCCGATGGGTCTCTGAGAGGGAGGTTATGTCGGTCACCTGGAGCTGCTGGAGCAGATGCTGCAGCTGGAAGAAACGTTCTTGTACCGTGCGACCCTCCCTCCTGCCTCACTTCCTTGGCAGCAAAGTGGGAGTAAGTGAAATTCCCAATTTTCAAGAGTGCTTATAGGATAGATACATCAGACCAACAGCTCCCAAACTGGGAGTTTGTCCCCTTGGGAAAGCCCAGACCATATGAGGCTAGGACAAAGAAGTCTCTGGAAAAATTCATCTGGTCTCCTTCACCTTTCTCCTCACACATTCCCTTTCATCCTTTGTAATCCCTGTTTTGTGTCGCTTATGCAGAGGGGCCAAAGAAAATTGCCACCAGGGTGAACTTTCCTGCAACTTGATAGGATCTAGGGGGAAGAAAAGCGACGGTGTGAGTGCAGATACTTGGAGACGAAGGTGGCTGAAGGTCGGGCTGCTGGAATTTGAAGTTTCCCAGAGAGTTAATGTACTTGCACTCGTGAAAGGTGGGGAATGAAGATAAAGTGGGAGAAAGTGGGAATTACAGACTATTACAGCAATAAAGTAAGGTGGGACTCCATCTTTAGATGGACAACCACTGTATTGAAGATTGTGAATAATCAACAGAAAAGATCAGAGTAAGAACAGAGCACACAAGGCCTCTGTGACCCTTTCAAGTATTCAGAATAGCACATAGCCATAGGAAAAAGAATCCAGATCGCAAAATAAAAGATTTGTGCTGTCTCCTATTAAAATTCATGTATTTCAGGGCTGCATATGCAAATATCCATTTTTCTTGGTGAAGACAACAACGTTGTAGTAATCTGTTTCCAGAAACAGTGGATGATAAATATCACACAGATCATACTTGCATTATGGCATATAAAATTTATAGCTATACTGCTGAAAAATTTTAGGAAAGAAAACTAGCACCTTTTTTTTTAATTATTCTTGATAGATCCAGACTATTTCAAACTAAGATTCTGATGTCATTTATTTTTTGAATTTGAAAGTTGTGCATTGTCATTTTGAGTGTTTCTTCTATGTATCAGTCAATCTGGATGCTACAATTGACTATATAAGAGGATCTCCAGGCAATGTGTGGCTAACAGCAAATATTTCTTTTTGTTTCCCAGTTGGTTACTTCTGTCCTGTGCACACCAGCAAAAGAAATATTTGTAAAAGGCAGGATAATAAGAAAGAAATACTAGCAGAGAACTGCATGATTACTGTCTTTCTGAATCTCATTTAATTTTTCTAATTTATAGATAATGACTATAAATGATTAGTTTAAAGGAAAGCTGGCCTTTTCTTGAAGTTTCCCTGAAATATAATGCTGCTCCCAAACATTGACATAGGATCCTGAATTATTAGGCTAATTCAGTTTAAAAGTTCAGATTTCATCAGTGGGCAAACCTAGAATCAACAACACCTACTACTTTTGCCAAGTGGAAGGTTTTGTTTTGATTTACAAAATTGGTTGAGCTGATATCTCGCCAAAGTACAGACTCTAAAGTTATTTTTCCTAGAGGCCTCAGTCCACAGAAGCACTTAATTGGGGTTTAACTTTAAGCAAGTGAGTGATCTTAGTGACTTCAGTGGATGATTTGGAGTTGTAAAACTAAGGTATTCTAACACTGTATTCAAGTAGTCTAAATCCACCAAGAAAAAAAAAAAAAGCTAACATTACATTTCCCTAATAAAATCATGTATGACATTCCTGTAATGGAGATGGTGATGTTTTGAGGTTCTTTTGTTTACAAATTTCCAGAAGAAATTGATGAAATAGCCCAGGATTACTGACTGTTGAAGAATGGATTTTAATTAAATGGTAGAATGTGTCACTCTCCACACATTTTAGGCCACAGTCCTTTGGTGTATGCTGCATTTTTCATTGTTTACTATGACCAGACAAAATAAAATTATTGCACTTACCTATTGCCTTTGCACCTAAAAGATTCTTACTTAACAGGTGGGTATCAACTGCTAACAGTTTACAGATTACATTCACGCTTGTAATATCAAATAAATAATAGACGATAAGGAAAAAACTACTATGTTATCTTTATACATTGTCCACATAAGGATCCTCTTAAAAGGAAAATACCATTACTGTAGCACCAAATACCAAGCTAAAGCACAAAGCTAAAGCATTGACCTGGCTACATGCTTTTCTGATTTATGCCTCATTGAAATCAATTAAAAGATTTGCACTGACTTCAGAATGATTTGGATTGGATGTTTAACTAGTAAAAGATGTGATAATTTAATAAAACTCCATATAGGTCTCTCTTTTTTTTCTCATTAAATCTAGTGCCAATCTGAAAGAAGGAAATTGAGAGTTACGGTGAATTTGACGACTGTTTCATCTAACTGCACAGTGAATTTAAGCATACAACACAACAAGAATCAGACAAAGGGGATTTCTGCACAAAGCAATTCTTGCAACTCTTGTGGATATTAGCTGAGATGCAACAGGCTCTTGATGCTCTGACTGAATTCTTACCTCGCAGAAAAAATAAATCAAAAAGCCCAATATTGCTGTTCCTCTCAATATCTCTAAAAGCGATCTTTTTGCTCCATGCTGTTAAAATATTATTTTCTGTATATCTCTCTATTGTTACTCTTTATACAGGCTAAAAGCCACGGTTCTCACTGAACAGAGAGGTGGTTGCCTTACTGCTATGAAACGCATCTAACTTCCCTTCTGACAAGCCATGCACAGACAGCCTAGGGTGCCTGTACAGATAGTCAAGGTAATAAATAAACAACGGTAAGTTTTGAGCATTATCTTGTTTATCCTGGAAAGTTATCCCAGAGCACGGGAGTTTATAATTTATCAAAAAGAAAATGAAGAAAATGAAACCATGCTTAGACGGTATTGGATTATAGAAAACAATTAAATTGAAGGAACACTGAAAATTGAACTGAAGTTGAAACTACGCACTTGCGATATTAAATATCAATGCAATCATTTTGCAGCAGATCATATGCATGCCAATTAGAGCTTTTTTTGCATTGTATTACAATAAATTCATAATTCATGCATACAGCGCGAGCTTTTGGAAGGGAGCATCTGAATGTGACAAACACCAGCGCTCATCACCCGAGCAAAGATGGCACGGGGAATCTGAGCGTTGTTTGCGCCGTACAAAAGCGGAGCGCGGCTGCTTTGTGCTGCGCTCGCCTCGCGCAGCCTGCAGAGCCTTCTGTCTGCCTGGGGTGTGGCAGCTGCCATTGGGGAGGGAAAACTGGCATGTGCTGCCTTCAGAGCAGCCTGATTGCATTGTGCTCAGGGCCTCTTTTATAGCCTCCCAGATCCAATCTTGTGGCCCGGTCGCCGAAACAAACGGAAGGGAAAAGGCGTCAGCAGCATAAACTCCTTCGTTTCCAAGCTTCACCTTTCTATCCCTTTCTGGAAAAAAAAAAAAAAAGGAAAAAAAAAAGGAAAGAAAACCCTCAACATCTTGAAGTAAATTTGCATTAAACTTTGTGGCTTATTTTCCCAATCAGAAAGAGTTGTGGAGTACGTCAAGAAGTACCGCAGTCCTCAGTTGTGGCACCGCCAATGCGTCTTATCATATTTTAAATATATATATTTTTGCTTGGATATAAATGCCTTAGAGTATAAATGTGTAATTGATTTTATATTTTATTTCAGAGTACACGTGCAAATAAATACACACAAGTAGACATCTATATTTATATTTGCACATGAAAGATTTCAAAAAATCAACTTATGTAGTTTAATGGGTATAATTAGTGTGTGTTTGAATATAGAAAAGAAGAAAATCCAGGAGAAAATGTCAAAAAGGCTCACTAACAAAGATGTAGTATTCTCTTGGCAAAAGCTGATGAATGATTTGGCATGAATTCATCTTACAGTTCTGTTATTCTCTCTCCTACAAGGATGATATACCCCTTTCTAGCAGTTTGCATAGAATTGCAATTTGTTGTTGTTACAGACTGTAATGACCCTTGGGTATGCACCTGATTCCCCCCACTAGAATTACTCACCATTTTTTTCCCACTCTGTTTCTACTAGCCATATAACATTTTCGCACTTGCACAGAGTACCAAAAGAGAAAAAGAAGCAGAAAAATATAATTGTAAGAGAAGCGTTATCAAGATGTACTTGCTGAACTCTGAGACTTTAAAAACTGACTCTGTAATGGGAATCAGAGTATTGCTGACTTTTTTTTTTCAGACTGAACTAAAATTAATAGACACTGGAATCACACTGTTTGTACATTTATCAATACTCTTTGCATGTAATTCAACATTAGAGCACGAAGCTTCTGCTCTTCGATGTTTTCATAGTGGATATAAAAAAAAGCCTACCTACTCATGGAAGCATCTTTCTCCATATGGTGTATTTTTCTCTATCATTATTATCGAATTTCCTATTTTTCCATTTTGAAATTTGAAAGCATGGTCATCTCCAGGAGAACACATAGGACTATTCATTTAACACAGCGTATTTCAGATCTTCGCTATATTAAAAATGTTCATTAGTGTCCCTGTTTGCCGTGTTTCTGGCAGAGCATTCGATCTTCCAACTGCTTTTATTAGTTGAATGCAGCGTACGACTACTATCTTTTCTAACAGTTACTGTTTTTATTAAGACAGCTATAAAAATAAAAATAAAAGCCAACACATTCTGAAAGATGATTCGAAAATGTAGGTCATCGTCTGACGGGCTGATACCATTTGGAGCAAAAGTTACTTTGATTACGCGTTTTGTGTTGCTGCGCTTTCACGAGCGCCATGTGCACACTAGAAATTATATTGTCTGGGGGAGCAGTTATGCAGCGGCAAATGCCTTGCTCTCGTTGATCAACTCCTGTTGATCTGCGCGTAAGTGCGCCGAACATATTGAAAACAGCCCCATATATAAAAGCATCATCAGCACAAATGACCATTAGGATTTGGAGACAGCTGGACGATGTGGACAAATGCAAAGATGCCGCTGCCACGGACTTTTTGGGGGATAAATTTCATAACCCTCCACACACAAAGTATTAATATTTGGGGGGTGGGGGGTATGATGTTTTGCCATGAAACACACACACGTGAAACACACGTTTTCCCGTCATCCGTGTTAACTTGAAAGCGCCTTTCACCCTGGCCCCTAGGACTGCAGTCCCGCGAAGTTTGGCCCGTTTATTTTTATTTTTATTTATTTAGAGCACTAAATCGAGGCCGGCCCCCCAGGCCCGGCCGGGCCGCGGGCAGCGCCGCCTGCGGCCCGCGGGCCTCGGCGCTGGG
>JAWLRI010000390.1:4146590-4251976 GCA_034781795.1 Crypturellus tataupa
GCCCCGCCCTTCTCGTTTTTCGTGCAGTTTAGTTGGGTGGCATCTTTCTCTTCCCATTAATTTTTTGCTTTCTTTTTTCTTTCTTTTGTTTTTTTTTTTTTTTTTTGCATTCTTTGATTTCGTGCTATTTGGTCACAATAGGAGAAGTGGGTTTCTCGTGGTGCTTGGACGAGGATTCAGGGTTTCAGGCAGCATTTATGGAACATTTATGCCTCTAAAACGCTTTGTAACGTTGCAGTGTTCGGACACTGCACAGGAAAGCAAATTTCTTCTGAAAGCAAATTTAATCCTACTAGTAATTTCACTGCATTCATCAGAGTGTGAGATCTTGCCTGTGCGTAGCCCTAAAAAAAATCTTGTTTGTATGTGGCAGGCTGCATATGAGAAAATGCCATGTATTATACAAAGAAGGGGGAAAACAGAGTCATTCTTTCAGTGGCTTTATAAGCTTTACCTCAGCAATGAATCCAGATATTTTCATTTGAGCTGTGGTTGAATTGCTTGAAGAAGCATCAGGAGTTGTTGCTGTCATTATTTTTCCGTACAGGTGTGAGATTATGCTTGAAATCTCTGTAGGAGAGTGAATTGTACTAAATGCAGTAGTGCATTAGAATTTTAAGGATTTTTTTTTCCCTTCAACAAGATCTTTCTATTAAGAACTGTTAAATCTTTTAATAGCTTTTAACAACGAGGACTAGCAGAAACAAATACAGGTGTATACTTTTGGGTTGTTGAACAGCTGGATCTTTCTATAAAGTGTATTCATTAGTGACAAAATCTGGAGAAAACATTGCCTGATATTGTGAATAATGTATTAATCTAAAAAAAAAAAAATAATAGAAATGTTGAATAGGCTGGCTGTACTTTTATCAGATCACTCCTGTCTAGTGTCTAGTTTTTATTCCCTTTCACTTTTATTTCCTTTCACTTATTTCCCTTTCTAGGGAAATAAGATTTTTCATGAATGTTAATTCTTACCTTTTTTAATTTGCTCTGGTAGGAGCATCACCATGAGGTAATGAAGCTTTCATAATTAATTAAAAAATATTTGCATTGCCTGCTTGCTTTTAAACACAGGTAGTTCAGAATTTACGGCTTTAAAAGCTAGGGGAAAATTCAGTAGCATAGATATGTTACGTGTTACTTCAGAGAGCTATTCACAGCAGAAAGTGTTTAAAGTATTTTATTTTTATTGGGGTGAGAGTAAATTCATTATGTCCTCGGTATGACCCTTAGAAGTACTTCTTTATTTTTATGGGTTTATGTCTCCTTTCACAGCCAGGAATCTTTTCTTGTTGGTACCACAAGAATTAGGGTGCAGCTTATGAAGAATAGCATGGCACAGGCCTCGTTCTTCCCTTTCTCCTTCTCCCCCAAACCCACTCCCCAAATAATTGTAATAAAGACAAGTCATCTATCAAGTCATCTATCTTCTTCATATTGTGATTTTTTTCCATCTAACGAGTACATACACAGCCAGAAATGCCCTTAGATTTTAAATTAGTGTTATTTAAAATAGAAAGTATGTTGCGCTAAGAAAAGAAAAATTGTTACTAATTTATAGAAAACAATCATTCTTATACTTTTAAAAATTATTCTTAACTCCTCAACTGTCAATCTCCAGCTATCTTATATCAGTAAATAAAGAAATTTGTTGCCTTTGAAAAGAGTAAGATGGAGTATTCAGTCCAGGATTTGTACATATAAGTTTTTTTGTTTGTTTTTGTTTTTTTTAATAATCACCTATGTGTATAGTCTGTATATGTGTGTACACACATTAGAATATGCTCCCTTGTCATGTGTCTTTGCAAAGCAGATGATGATTGGACCTTAAGCCTATAGAAACTGTTGTGCTGTGAACTGAAAGGAAGGGCTGTCAGCAAGCTACAGCGCCTGCGGTACTTGTATAGGAAATTCCTGTCTCATCCCGGGTAATTGCAGTGTCCCACTCTCAAGTGAAATCTCTGCTTGTTCACCCTGTTAGAATAAGAAAATTTTGCTTCAGCTTCATTAAATCTACCTATGAAAGCTCTGTCTGAGCTCGAAAAAGAGGCCTTTTGTTTCCAAACATGTTTTCTAAGCAGATGATTATTGCTTATATTCCTAGATTCATTTGATCATGAAGTTTTGTGATAGCAGCAAAGTATCTTGTCCTTCAGTTGTTTTGATTATTGATGAATTCCTTAGCAATGTGCAAATATTTAAAGTCATAAGGCTCTCCTGCTCTCCGGTTCTGATTTGCAGTGCAGTAGCTTAACACACGAGGTTGCGTGTGTGTGTGTGTGTGTGTGTGTGCTTCAAATACATCTTCCTCCTTTGTGCAGAGGCGTAAGATTTGCATATACCTGCACTCAGGGAGCCCTTGGTTCTTTTCAAGAACAGCTCTATAGCACGGATAGATACTGACCAAGTGCTAGAAAAATCCATCGAACTGCTGTACCCGTGTTACCAGTCGTTGGTTGCACAAAGGAGAGCTCGGAATGTGCCTGATTCTGCAGCTCTTTTCATGCCGAATAGGTCGCCAGGACCAGGAGCTGAGGCGAAGGCCTGCAGGAGCCTGCCCTGTGTTGGAAGGCCATTAAACAGCTGCTAGAGTGGTGAATAGATTCTTGGTATCTCAGTGGGAGAATAAAATATATTTTTCCCTATGCGTTTTCAAATAAACAGTTTACTATTCGCATAGCTTCTATTTAAAAGTAGCAAATAGCAATATTCTCAGTTAGTAGCATCTATATATATATTACGACTATATATTTGACGCTTGTGGTTTGGTGTTCAGTTATTGGTTTCTGTAGTAGTGTTTATGCCTACACATTGAACAGCAGGACAGATGCAATAAAGCCAGAGTGATGCAAACCTATCCGTTGTATTACCACCTCCAACATATAAGAAATTTGCAATTGACTAGTCAATTACTGGTGTTTTGGGCATTCTGATCCAAATCTGTAGGGAGCAAAAATAATGCATTTAATCTCTTTTTAGATTTTCTAGTTACAAACACAACATAAAATTTTTGAAATTACCGAGCACAGTCTGTGATATGTTGCTGTCTCATTTTGAAATAGTATCTTAACTAGAACTAAATTCTTGCAAGGAAAATAAGTTTGAATAACTACTGATAGGTCTTTTTCTTTCTTTCTTTTGTGCCTCAAATATTTGATCATACATATTCCGAAACTCTCACTGTTAGTATGAGACTGGCAGTAATGTATTTATTAGGTTGTTCTTCAGATTGTACCTGCATCCTAGCAAGTTATATTTTGGTAGTTTTTCAAAAATGTGCGATTTATCAGGAGGCTTTAAACACTCTCTGTGGATATGTAAAGCAGTGATGCCACCACGCTCACTGTGCATGCATGCTCAAGGCTTCAGGATTTCAGTAGTGCATTCGGCATGCGTGTGTGTATGTGATGGGCTAACTTGCTAGAATATATTTCAGAATTGTGATTATTGAGATACTTAGGGAAAAAAAATGGTTTTTTTCATTCAATTTTGGGGCTATTTACAGAGCACTGAATATGTGTTTTGGTACGATTGAATGAGGACTTTAATTAAACTTAAATTAACAGTATACCTAAGTGATTTTCAAATTTGTTTTGAAAAGTAGTAGTAAAAAAGTAGAAGTTAGCAGTGTTCTTGTATTGCTTAGTGCCGAGAGAAGCAAATAACTTGAATACATTAAAATCTTGTACAGCCAGACATATGAAAGTAACATTTTTTAAGAGTTTGACCATTAATTAAATACCTTTACATTTATTTAAACCTGAGCAGGTTTTACTAAAACCTATTTCTATGTACCTCTGATACATATTTTTCTATTCTGAGCATAAAGTTACTTATTGAATCTCTCTGATATTTTTTACTCTCCAATTTCACGTATTCATATTGAGTTTTACCCTCAAATTCTCATGTGCCAGCAGCGTGTCACAGTGTTTGAGTTGTAGTTGGGGCAGAGTATTTCATTTGTTGTATTTCCAGTTCTAGGCTGTGGCATTTAGCGATCCACCAGGAACATATTATCTCTAAAAGAGACAAATCCATCCATGATTCTGTTCTACTTTAGTTGAAGAATCCTACTGAGGATGAATTTATCTGAAAATATGTATGTACTTTGTGTACATTGTATTTTGTAGACAGTAGATGACTTTTTCTCATGAGAGTACTTTAACTGTACTTTTTCAATAGCAACAGTACAAGTACGCTCAATTACTATCATTCTAGTGTGGGTTACACTGGAATAAGATGCAATTCTTTCCATTGCACTGGTGGAGAAACTGAGGCACTGGACATTTATCTTTGTTAAGCCAGGCACTTTTTGTCATAACTGCAAATTAGAGTTCTCTAGAGGTATGGTCACGGTGCCATAAACAGGAGCTTTCGGGTAAATGCGGTGTGACTAGGATGAATGCATTTTGTCCTGGGAGAATAAAATCCCTGCACTTGGTCTCTTCAAATGGTCGAAAAGGCAGGTGACTGGATGAACCTGGGACTTGCCTATTGTGTCACTATCCTCGCCTTAAACTCAAAGCACTGACACCTAAAATTCAAGTATTCCTTATACTGTTGTGTGATTATGTAATTGCTGTCATCTGTACAAAGCCACTGGATTTCTTGTAGAAATCAAACTGTTAAGCAAAAGTGAGTTTAACCTGTGCCCAAGAACTTACTTTGTGTTGAGGAACTTCTGCTGGTGATGAGTATGATGCAAAGACTCCTGGTATCTGCTCCATGTGGGTGTAGATGCACCAACCTCCTCTGCCACCATGAATAGGGACATAAATTGTCTCCATTTTTAAACTGAACAAATCTATTGCAAAAACAGCGGGGCACAGTGAGCACGAGAACATTAGTTTTTAAACAGCTTTTCAAAGCAAGTTTGCTTTTGAAAGAAGTGTTACCTATATCTTAATGTGGAAGTTAATAAGAAACCAGACCATGAAATCTTTGTCTCAGGCTGCAGTCCCTTTTAAAGAGGGATTCCAGTGAGAGACTCCATGGGAAAACTTGAAGAGTCTAGTTTGGGCTTAAAATGACCCATTTCTTACAGTGAGTAACACTGTGAGATCAGTTTTATCCTCCTTCAATTCTAAACTTTTAGAAGAGACAACTTTGTTTACAGGTTACAATTAGAAAAACTGGCACAGGCTCATTATTGTGATGTTAGTGTCAAAATACTTCATTTATACACCTGTTAAAACCCCATCTACAAAAGGTGCAGTTTGGAAGAGCACATATATGAATAGATATTGAAAATGTTAATTCCTTTGCTAGCTACCAAAGCAAGGTATGAGGCTGCTGAATTTTGTAGTGTGTTTTGGCTGATTTGTTGGTATGAAACAGAGCTCCCAGGTTCTGCAGGGTGACTTGGGACTCGCTTACAGTACATAACCATCCATGTTTGATCTGCTTTTGCATTGCTGTTTTTATTTGAGTTATGGTGGGCTTAGTAACTATGTGAGGAAAGCGAAAAAATAGGCTAAGCATAGGTAGAAGCATGTAAACTATTTGTTAGTTTTCTTTCTCCAATTTTGAGAGCTCATGGTTTTGTTAATCTTTTTTTTGCTCCTGAATTTGACAAATTGTATTATAAGAATGCATTGTTGTCCCTGTCTTCTCCCCTGTTTTCTAGCTCACTCAGACTTTAAAATAATACTGGATATATAATTGAACATATTACTGAATATATACTGAATATAATACATCTGATAATGGTTTAGAAAGGCATTCGGCGTAGTGATAGACTCTGTGACACTTTTTAACTGTAGAGCTATGTCACTGATCTTGCTCTCGCATTCATCAGTCTCTCTCACTATTGGAGTGTCTATTAAGAAGCAGGAGGAAAAAAAGGGATTTTTCTTTGAAATTAAATTTATGTGGGACTTCTGTTTACTTCTTTTCTTTAGTATGTTTGCCTAAAAAAAAGACTCCTATTGTAAAACCTTTACAGTCTTTTAAGCTATTATAGGGTGTTTTAAGCTATTCTGCTAAAACCACTATACCTAGGAGGTTTTCCTTTTTCCTTGATGGCTTTACTTGCAATTTATTTTAAGTGTCTCCTTATCCAAAAAGCAAATCTGTAGCAAGAGTTTCTGTTGAGTGACACAGTCCAGTTTTACCTGTATTGGTAGAAGCAGAACTGTTTTGTAACTAAGTTATCAAATGAATTTAATTGTTTTTTAAACACCATGGTGTAACAAAGGCTGGGTCTGCTTTGAAGTTTTGTTGCTGTAACTGTATAGTTAGAAGCAGGGAATAAATCACATCCTTGACTAACAGCTTTTCCGGCAAAGCTTTTTGAATGTAGCCTGTCATTGGGGTGGTATTATATCTGCGCGGGTGAAATGAAAGGGTCCGTAAGCTGCCTCTCTCTGGGTGGCTTTGCAGGTATGGCTGTTAGGATACAAGTATCTTGGTGATTTTTTTTTGCATGGTGGACTTGTTCCACAACACATTTTGGTCACATCTTAAAAGCGTGAACTGCTCCTTGTTATGCAGCATGTAGAGGAGTTTCTTGCTGCAGTACAGTCCCTGATACAATTGGCTTTCAGAGAAGAACCTGAATTTCCAGCTTTTTTTTTTTTTCTTTTGGCCTAAGTAAAGAAGGAAAATTGGTTTAGAAAATCCCAAAAGGAAATACCATTTTAAAACATACTTGCAGTCATGTGTACCATTCTCAGAGTGGACATGGTTTAATTCACAGATTGATTGAAAGGGAATAGTGACTTTCCTACACAAGCAGTGAATTCAGTAATGGTAAGTAAATTATTTGACTTTAGAAAAAAGGTATTAAGAAGAAGATTGCCTCAGGAATCCTGGACAGCTCTCCACTAGCTGCATGATCTAAAGTGAGCTGGTTTGACTGTTAGAAGCCTCAGTTTCTGTATGTAAAAATAAGGATATTAAATAAGGCCGTATTTAATTTATTTAAGTATTAGGGATTGAGGTGCTATTTTAATATAGCGTGTCGTATGGAATTACTAGGCAGCCTGAATAGTTGTCATATTGTGTGAGAAGGTATCTGCACTGTGCCTTCCTCTCTCTATTTATTTATTTTTTAATGTTTTATTTGGACAGGCTCTGAGATTAGGTATTCCCAACACTGATCATGTTATTTGGTTAGATTGTCAGAATTACTTGTTTTAAGTGAGATACTGAAATATCAGCTCTGAAAATTTCTTTTGAAAGCACAAGGACATGATTTGTACTTCTTAAATTTCATTCTTTTAAAGTTAAAAATAAAGATAAGGAGGTTTGTTTTGACAGCATCAAAGGAATATGCTGGTTTATTTGCAGTCTTTGATTTGGGTGGAATGTATGGAGCTGTATTTTTTTGTGTAGCAATTTATGTTGTGAATATTTTGGATAGCCCCTGTTTATATGAAATACTAGTATTGATGTCTTACTTTCAGTCATGAGTTTTGGAAAATAATTGTGCTCTTGTGATTTATTTTTTCAATCCCCCATTTCTTATCTTCTTGAAATTCTTGAATAAAGAAAGAGAAGTGTTTTCGTTAGGGCTGATATTATTTACAATATCTAAAGATGATCATGAATATAGGTTAATTTAAGAAATTTTGTATTTGTGTTTTCCATTTAGCATGAATTATTCTTGTAAAAAAATAGTTATTAATGTGTGAGGCAACTTCAGTTATATACCAGCAATAGCAACCTGATTTTGTTTGGCAATTTTAATTATATTTGAAAGTGTTTCCTATAAACAAAAGGATAGATTTCTGTGGCACAGAAAAAAAAAACAAAAACAAAAACAAAACTTAATGGTGCCCAGTAATTAGTGGGAGTGAAAAGCACTAGGAATTTGTAGATAACAGTTAGTTGTTGGATTCTGTTTACTATCACCAAAAGAAGGGGGGGGGAAAAAAAAAAAAAAAAAAAAAAAAACAGAGGGGTCGGGAAGGAACACGTATTTTTGCCTGATTCAGAAATTTCCACCATCCAGTAGTGATGACTGGTAATTTACATTTCCTTGGGAGACAGATAAGGCAGCCAAGGAGAGAAGGCTGGATTCTGGAGCGGGTTATAAATGTGGTATTTGTAGCGTCTGTAAAAGTTTCACACATGAAGCAAACTAGTTAGCTTGTGCAGCATCACATGATCAAAATATTTTTCCCCTCACTGCTGCCAGCAGCTATCTATTGCTTTTCAACAATCTCGCTTGTCGGGCACCACGCCAGGATGTTTAAGACAGCCCCTTACGTGAGCTGTTCCATTCTTAACCTCTTTGACTGAAGTGCCATGACCTTCACATATGTAGATTAGCCATGTGCTCTGTGAATTGAAACTTGCTGCCTCAGGAAGAAAGGGTTTTTCTCTTTATTCCTCGGGGAATTTGACAGCCATTCATCCCTGACCTGGGCAGAGGTAATGCAAGGAAATTGGATTCAAATGGAATGCATATAGATAACACACGGAGGCAGTATATACAGACGAGCAGATTTCTTACCTTGTGAGAACAGAATAATTTGGTTGCAAAGATAAGCTGCTTCAAATGCCCTGAGAAGCAAGCGCAGGGGAAGACATTTGTCCATATTTTGTTTATTTTGCAGCGCAGCTCCTGACTATGTCACTTGATTACTTTTCAAGGAAGTTTTTCTCTTTTTCAACCTTGCATCTTCAGATATGTGAAACATTTTTCCGCGAGTATTTCTGCAGTTTTTTTTTAAATTATACTTTTTGCTTTAAGTTTAAGAATCATCAATTCAATAAAGACATTTATTTGTATTATTTCGTGTATTTTATTTTCTTTTTCTTTAAATCCTGAAGTTAACAAATACCACTTGTGAAAACCCCTTCCTCTATATAGCACAAAAACATTTTACTGATGATAAACTCTAGGAGCTGCTACTTCAGGGATATTTATTAGAGTTTTAACTTTCTGTAAGATTAATTTTTTGTTGTTATTGTTGAACATGTGGTATGCAAATACAGGGAAAACAGCACTACAAAGTATTTTGTTGTGGGTTTTTTAAGTATTAAAAGCACATTTTGCTTTTCTAATAAACCTCATAACCAGACCTTTTAATGTTTTGATATAAATAGCAATTAAACTAACTGAGATTCAACCACAATGAAAAGAAACCATTTAAATTCATTCCGAAGAAAAGCTACCAGCTTAATTGAGTTCTTCCTTTAAAGAGGAGACTTTCTCAGGCAGCATCTGTAGAAAAGTGTCTTATATTTTAAGAACAGTCTCTTGAAATTTTCATCGTGTTGGTATAGTTGCCAACATTTAAAAATAAATAAAAAGATTATTCCAAGAGCTAACTTGGGAACTGAGGGCTACCACAGCCTAAGCAATTCAGAGCTTTGTGTGTGAATACTGACCGAACATTTTCTGGCTGCGCTGAGGCCCTCCACAAGTTTAAGGGTTTGATATATGCATGTTAGTTGCCTAACATATCATATTTAGCTGTACTTTAATTTGCTTCTCTCTCATATGTTTATTTCTTTCCTTCCCAAAGTCCTACTCTGTCTTTTATCCCAGAGTTATTTTTGTGTGCTCCTTTGTCACATGTGATGGCAAAAAAGGGGACCCAACTTCACAAGTCATTTAATTTTCACTTTCCCACTTCTTGGGAGCATCTTTTCCACTGTACCTTGAAACAAGAAATGGAATGCAAGTTTAACCTACTAAAGACCTTACCTATTCAGGTAAGAATGAGGGGCAGTTCTTTCTGGCACAGTGGTCTCCAAATTCTATTACTTTAACTTCATAAAAGACCTAGGTGTAAGTTTTCAGCAATTCTTATTCCTTAGAACAATCACTAATTTAGCTGTGATGATTATCTTTTAGCTCTGAATAAGTAGAGATTGACTTACCTTTTTGTTTCTTCTCTTTGTTGTGCCTTTTTTTTTTTTTTAAGTCCACTTCAGATTTTTTTCTTTGTTTTGGATTAATGTCTTGCCTTGAAGAGATGGAAGAAAGTTGGATTGTTGTTGTTTTTGGTAAAGGCTGCAGCTAGTCATAGCATCATAGCTAAAGGCTTACATAATTCTGATTACTTTTTTTACCATACACTAGCAAGTTACCTCCTCTAGTAAGTTGCCTCTGGCAGAAAGGGGTAGAAAGGCAGTTTTTCTTTCTGGAAATTGGGATATATAGATATTTTCATCACAGCGTGCATTGTCTCCTTTTGTTTTCCTGGGCATAGAGGAAGCATTCAAATGATTTCATAATAGGGATTGTTCATTAGCTTGCGTTATGTCATTATCAGAGTCATACTTAGGAATATATACATATTCTTAATTATTTATATCAAGTTCACTCTTTAGGTATTCTTCAGAAAAACCAAATGGATATTCTTATAAAAAGCATTTTTTTTCTTTTTTTGACTTTTGAGGATCAGAGGCTTGAAACTAAACAGAACATATCAGAACTAAACAGAACATTTCAAAAGGTTGAAATGTAAAAATGAATCTAAGCAAACATGGTAATTCTTTGGGGAAAAAGAAGTACCTGAAAAAAAACCTCAAAAGCCCAATTTGTTTACCTCAATGTAGTCTGTATATTTCTCTATAGCCTTTGCTATGATCTTTGAGCACTCTTTTATCACGTTAAGTTCTTGCACCTGAGGGTGATTCTGATGATCACCTGAAGCTGATCTAACACTTGACTGTGCTGAAGAGACCAGTCCCACCCTTTTCTCAGCTCTCTGCTGCTCTTGTGTCATAAGGTGGCTCACATCAGCTCCTTGGTTTGTCTGAAAACTAATCCCACAAAACAAAGCCCTAGTGTGATCAGCTTGCAGCTAGCTCAGGGAGCTGGTCTGACTTGCAGCACAGACTTGCTAGCACATGTGCGTGGCAAGGACAGGTAAGGGTGGAACAGCCCCTTGGTAATGGCACATACTTGGATCAGCTTAAGCCTGTTGATAAACTGTATCTTGAACATAAAGTCATTTTGTAAATCAGAGGTATTTGATTTCTCCTTTTTTTTCTTCTTCCCTGTTATCACTGTTACAATATTCTAATAATAACGTAGAAAGGAGGATGAAAAACAGACAAGCACAAAACCCTGAAGGTCTAATTATACAGAATGTACTGATTGTAGTAGCCAAGTAAGTGTTCAATGTCTTTGAAGTACTAGATTTTTCAGTGCGAGAATCATTTGACCACATGTACCATGTACTGGAAGCATGTATAACTGATGTTATCATGTAACTTTTTTTTTTTTCAAAGTACACTTGGTAGAAAGAATTAGTCATTTCTTCTTGAAGCAAATCATCTCATGCTAACATAGACATGCAATATGGGTCTAATGAATCATGCTCCTAAAGTTCCATGTTTTTTCACTTATTGTAAGGAAAGTCTAGGCTGTTTAAGCTCAGGTGTTGATATCTAAAGTCAGGTGAAATGAATTCCACACTAAATTGCATATTCAAAGTGGAATTGAAAGGAAAGAAAAATGAATCCAGATTTTTGTTTGGAGTTGTAGACTAACCTTTCCCTCAGTATCTTGTTAAAACATCAGAACTGGTGGTTTTAATATCCATTTCCTGTCAAGCTGAAGGTATGTTTCCTTTTGTTCTTTTTATAATGTCAGTTTGGAGTTGTTCCTGCTGTTCTTTTCCTTTGCTACGTGGGACTCTTCATGAAAGAGCTATCAATATTCCTTTTTTAGGAATATTTGTAAACATGAAGCAGGAGCATATAGTTACAAACCTACTTGTAAATCTGAGAAGGCTGGCATCAGTGTTCAGATCGATTGACCTAAATGTGTAGGTATGGAGTTTTTGTATGTAAATGAAAGCTTTAGATGTGGAAATGGACTGGACGTTTTTTTTGCATGGGTATTGCTCTGCAATCCATTGAAAACGTCTTGATTGTTAGCGCTTCAGCTCTTGTTAAGCAGATGTTGCCCTCCTGAAGGAAATGCCCACTGTGACTCTACCTCCCATCTCACTCTGCGCTGCTCTGAAGTCCTCCCTGTGGTGGCTGTGGGCTCCCTGCTGCCCGCGGGGCTTGCTGTGAGCAGGGGATTGGGCACGTGGAGGAGGCCCGCCGTGCCCTGCTGCCCATGTTGCTGCTCCTTGCTGCAGCAGGAGAGATGCTTTTGGGGATGCCGCCAGCGTGCTCCAAAACCAAAATTACAAGGCTGTTACTGCAAAGTTATCAACAAGTTATTCCAAAAGATAAAATTCGTCAGAAGCATGAAAGAAAACATGATGAGGCCTATCTGGGAAAGAGGTGTGTGGGTTTTATTTTTTCCTTTTTTTTTTCTTCCCCTCTTAAAAGTTAAAGGGAAAAATATATTTTGCAAGAATTTTACCCACACTTTCTACAAAATGGTTACCATAATCCTTAATTATCTCTAGGGTCACTTAACCTTTCTTTGCAGAGTATTTAAAATGCCCAGTATTACTGCTATTAATAATTTCTGTGACATCTCTATGGCAGGGTGTCTGTGCTTTTTCAGTTTTTGGAGGCCTTTGTTTTCAGTGTAGTCACTGTTTCTGTTTATTTTTAATGGATCTTTCTCAAGAAGAGTGACTATTTGATTTTGAGTTTTTTTTTTTCTCTCTCTCCTACTCTCTCTTCATGTTACCTGAAAACTTGCATTGTTTTCAAAGGATTCTGGAGAGTCTTGTTTTATACTTGGAAGTTCAACCAGTGGCATGGGTTTAAGATAAGACTTTTTTTTTCCCCCGGGTACGTGCATGAGGGTAAGAGGATGAAGCATTGCTTCCTCAAGGTTGACTGAAATGTTTTAACTTTGTAGCAAATGAGGTGTGAATCAAATTGTCAAAAGGATAGAGAACACATTATTGAAACACTGCCTGCTTAAACTAGCTGGCAATGTACTGTAAAAGGTGCGAGTCTAAGAGTCAAATGTGTAAACATCACCTTATTTTTCCCTTATGCCTGATTTCTCACCACTTACTTTGTATTACAAGAGCCTAAATAAGTGTGGACAATACCACAGATGTTTTCGAAGTGTTATTTTGCGATGCGCACCCTAGGATATATATCCATATACGACAGCAGATAGCGAAGCATGTGCAAGGAACATAAATTGAAGTAATTCACTTAAAAATGAGGAAGGAGCATCGCACAGAAATAAATGTATTTTATGTGCATCTACTGGGATTTAGTGACCATTTGTTTTGCTAGGAAGTGTATGTGGATTGGCCACCTAGTGCTTGTCTCCACATGGAGATTTACCAGGACAGCTCGGTTCTATAATTGTATGCTATAATTATACCAATATAACTCCCCGTGGAGACACTGTTATTCCAGAATAAGAGTTTTCCTGGTTTATCTTATTCTGCTTCCAAAGCACGTAAGCTTAAGGGGAAAAGGGTACTCTTATACCGGAAGAAGTTTCCACCCCCAGTTAGTTACATTGGTATAATTATGCTTTTTTTTTTTTTTTTTTTATGTTCAATGTAGACAAGTCCCTAGTGCCTTTTCAGTTTTGAACTTTAGTTAAGAATTTCTTGGTTGTGATAAGTGTCTAAGTGTTTTCGTAGTATATTTTCATAATGAGAATTGGGTATTTAAACCAATTACTTAGGCCAATTAACCAGTTTCTGGGTTGTGGGTAACGATATGAGATGAAAAGGGATCAAAATTAAAGATCCAAAATGCCTGAGTAAATCTGGGGGCTTTTCTTCCTCTGTTTTACAAAAAATGATTTTCAGTGAACAACACAACAGGTGGAATAGCTGACAGTGTGATGGATTCTCCTGTTTCTCATCATTGGAGTGTTTTTATATTTATTTATTTATTTATTTATTTATTTATTGGTCCTGTGGCAGTTATCTCTGTGGATCACAGAAGGAGACTTCTTCACTTCTTCCTTGATGAACCTGACAAAAAAAATTGTTTCCTTAAATGCTAATTGTTTGGAGAAATGCTGAAATCTGTTGGTCTTCATGCAAGACAGTTACCAGTTCTGACCATATTTGGATACTCGACTAGCTCATGCTGGGCACAAATTGCACACGGAGCAACTTGGATCAGGTGCGGAGGGAGGGCAAGGCCTAGGTGGAAGTGCTCTGCTGCGTGTGATGCAGTCGGATGAAAGCTGATGTTGTTTCGTAAAAAATGAATGTGTGTCGTGGGTGATCTGTCTTGAGTGGTTTGGTCAGAAGTGGGCACCCGGAGCAGGTATTTACATGGATTGTGCTTTGATCTTGACCTTTCTCTGGTTCTTCTTTCTCCTTTGTAGGGATCTGTAGCTGTGACAAAATCTGCTCCCCTCTCATATTCCAGGGAACCTTTGGGCTGCAGCTTCTGAGCTCTTCTCTAGCCACTGTTTCCATCTTGCGTGCTCCTGTCATTTCCCCCAACACCCTCCTTTCTCCTGAAGGAGGCAAGTTCAAGCTGAAAAGCTGATGCCCTTGTTCTGGGCTGATGGAAGTTGAGCAGTTCAGATGGCTCATGTGCAGACTTTCCTCTATTGGGGCAACTGAACCTCACTTTGCTTTCATGTGCGGCTCTGAAAATGAGTAACTACTGATTTCTGTCCAGTATCTTATTATTATTATTATTATTTTTACTTTATTTGATTTGGGGTGTTTTTTTGGATGTCCTTTAAACTTATTCCAACTTAACTGATTCAGCGTGGTACAGACGGTGGTGGTTTTGTGCCGATGGCTATAGGTTGGTCACTCGCAGAGTGAAGGCTTTGGTTCCTAGTGCAGTGGGTGGCTTGAAGGCTTCCTTTATAAGGATGTGGAAGGACCAAGCGGCGAGTCTGCTTTCCAGCCCTTGCCCCTTACTCACAGCTTGTACTTCCTTGTCCCTAGTCTTTGAGTCTTCCCCTGTAGTGTATTTTCCAATCCCTTTTTCTGTTGGAGCCTTGTTTTCCAGCAAGAATTTGCATGTTGTTCTCCAAGTAATCAGCCCCTTACAAGGGGATGAGAAATGTGCTTAGAAATGCCTGTAAGTCTCTCTTAAGAGGGTGTTATGAGTAAAGGATATGGTAACTCTCATGTGTCAATATTTCAGATTTAATGCATGTGTGTGGATGTTATTGCTTACAATCACCTTTGGTAGAAGTTAGATGGGCATAGTGGGAAGCTGGAAAATGCGTGGTACAAGTAGACTCTTCATCCTTCAGCACTTGTGCTCACCTGTGGAAACACTGGTGGTGTTGGGATGTTTCAGGAGCCCTGCTGCATTTATTTTGGGAATTTGGAATGATTTGGGAAGATTTGGGAATCTTATGCTTTTAGAATATGATGGAGGTTGTCCTTTCCCTTGTACCTGCCAGGAAGTAGAAATAATGTAAATATTTCTTTACAGTCTTTTCATTGTTTCTGCGAACATCAAGATCAGTTACAAAAAACAGTTTATTTTAAGAAGTTACTGGTTTGAAAACATCCTTTTTTTTGTCCTTCTAATTCTCATTTATCAATATTTTTAGTATGTCTGGAGCATTAAAATTTCTAATTTGCCTCATTATGGCAGAAATTGAGGATTATGACTTCAAATGAAAAGCAAATTGCAGAAACAGAAGTCTTAAAATAAAGCAAAGATGATGTAATAATCTGTAAATCATGGAAGAAAAAGACTGAAAGGGACATCAAGAGGTCATTTAATCCATCCCTCTGCTCTGGGGCAGGATAAGGCAAATCTGAACTATTCATGACAGATGTTGCTCCGTCCTGTCTTTTTTTTTTTTTTTTTTAATAGTAAACAGTAAGCAAAAGGAATACTGAAAATTACTTATGTATGTTTTTTCACCTCAAAGGTTTGGGCATACTGAATTTGGCATGGAATTGGTATGAAAGGATATGGGGGTTCATAAAAGATGGCTTCATGTACCAGAGCAGGTTTTTTTTTTCAAAATTCATACTTTCTTTCAGAATACATTAATCATGTTTGTGCAGTTTTTAGTATAATACAAGCTTCTGATTTTAATTGGGAAACCATTGTTAAGATGAATTATTTCATTATTTCACTTTTTAGTCATTTCTTCATGTTCTTGGACATTGGGAGACCCCATCTAAAATGTGTAGCATTTCTTCATGTTTGATAGATTTCTTGTATAAAATTAGTTTCAATTTTCCTTTTGGTGGTCATTTTTATACGTGAAAGAACTGTGCAAAAATAAGAGATAGGAAAAGAATGTATCCAATAAATCGCATTACTTGGTAGAGGAGATGGGTGTAACTATAATACTAGGCTAGATATGAAGTTAATAATGTGGTTTTAAGAAAGATGTTTATTATTATTATTTATTCCCTAAGAATATCCAGAATGTACATTTACTTTTTTTTGTGGTATGTGTAGCTGTTTAATCCTAAGTAGAAGTTCGCAAATGAGTGTCTGATAAATAACATCTTTCTAAATTGAACAATATCTAAAATTGGAATGGCAGATAGTCTGTTGCTAAAATGAGTCTTTGGGCTTGTTTACTCAATTTTACCTTTTAGTTATATCAACTGAGAAACATCTGTCTTTGCCGCTGACCTCTTTTGACTAGTTCCAGTGATTTGGACAGAATGAATGGCCTTCAGACTTCATCAGCTGCAGGAAGAGGTTACCATAAATTGCAGCCCTGGAGAAGGGAGTAAGATTAGACTTAAATGTTCTCAAATTGCTATTTTACTCAGAAATAGCCCATTCAAACGTACAGCGAAGATTCCCTGTACCTGTACTGCGTCAGTGTTTTTTAAGGTAATCATTTTTTCCTCCTTCCTCAGTTTTAATCTGATTTTAGCTCTGTCCTAGATTTGGCTGGTAATTTCAGGAGGTTGGGATTACCATATTTTTGGGTTATGGCCAAAGGAGACGGAAGGTGCCCTCATTCATTCTGAATATTTTTTTCTAATAAATCCAAGAGCTCTAAAGAAGTGCTGTTAGGAGACCTGTGTTGCTGTCCTCACATGATGGCTAATGTGGTCTCACACACTGGACACTGAGGAAAGAGATTAGCCTAGAAGATGGTAGAAGCCAGGATTTTTCAAACTGGCAAAAATTAAAAATAATGACTTACTTTGGGAAAGGGAGGAAATCCCATGACTATGACAGTCAGATTTGCTGTTAACTGATGTTACTTGGGTAGAGGTATTGAAGGAGTGGATCAACTTTCCTGCTTTTATATCTTTCAAATTATGATTATATATTGAGAACATGTCGTCCTTATATATAAACTCTGATCACAAACTGAAGGTTCTTGCTAGTAGTTATTCTAACTTCATGGTCTTAATTTTGAGCATCCAGGGTAATGCATTGCAGAGGTAGCTTTACCCATGGTTAATCCCTTTTTTCCCTTTTTTGGTATGCGTGTTCCCTGTGTTAAGATGCTCAAGGATACTTTCCTAGTTTACTAGTGTGTGGGAGTATGTATCTCCCTTTGGAGTGATTGTGAGAAGAGCACTGAAAAGGTGGCTGGAATTTGGTCTGGTTTAAACTCAGGTCAGGTATTTTCCTGAGCAAACTATAGGGAACTTCATATTGGTATCCAAATAAGGTTTTGGTTGTTATATCTGTGGGGTTATTTGGGAGTCACTCCCAAGTCTCTTCAGATGCTTTAGTTAATTAACAGAACCTCTGAGTATTACTGCTGATCATCTTTTAAGATCTGTAACATTTCTTAAAGTGTGCCAAACAAGTGACAGTAGCAAACAAATTTATCAAAAGTATGTTAGTGTAAATTCATTTATGTTGATCTAAAGAACTGTGTGACTTTCTGATTTCTTCAGTTCAAGGATGAGAGCAGGGAAAGGACCCCATAAATCTGTGAATAGCTCAGGGCTTTTTGACTTGCCACGTGGGTCTCCTCCTGTTTCTGTGTTGTTGAGCAGTACCCTGACACACACTGTTTCTCCATCCCTCACCTTTAAGGGGAATTTACAACTGTTGTAATATTTGTCCTTTTAATTCCAAAATCCAGATGAAGCGTAATCCCAGGAGTGTTGTTTCACTGTTGCAATGTAATCTCTTTCAGATGATACATGATTTAGTTGGAAACAAATTAGCAGCTATGCATGCCTAAAGAAAGCAATTTAATAAACAAGATTTTTGTAAGACCTAATCAGAATTGTAAAATGATTCTTGGGACTTGGTTACATTATACAAAAGAGCTAGGGCGGCTGTGGGCATGTGTGCAAATTTCACGCTTTCCAATCACATTGTTCGCTCAAGTAATACGGCGGCGCTGACCTTCATTGGTTTCTTCTGATGTATTAGTTAACTTTTAAATGTTTCTGAATCAATAACCTAAATCTTATCTCATAACTGTAGTTTGCTCTGGTGCTTTGTTTATTTTAACTACTGGAGGAGAAAAAGAGAAAGCTATTTCTTAGCGCTGCGGGTGAATGTTGTGTGCTTTGCTCCTTCCCAGAAATCGACTCTCCTCCTCCTGATAGTGTCAGCACTGGTGAGTGCCAATAAAGCACCCAGCAAATGCAAAATAGTTACAAAATAAATCACGGAAGTTCTGCTGCTCTGAGTCCACCACAAAATTGTCCAGCCCGAGACTAATGATCTGTGTCTTGTTGGCCCTTTAACTGCACTGACACTGCTGAAACATTTCTCTAACTGGAGCTGTGCTTCTTGGGATATTCAGCCCATGTTATGTGGAGACTGTGGGACAGCTAGTGAAAGAAAGGGAGACGGTTAGTTTCCAGGTGATTATTGTAATTTTTTTATTATTATTTACAACCAAAGTTTTGTTTTGTTTTTGTTTTTTCCCCCTCTCGCCAGCCTTTACAGGAAGCTGTGTTAACATAGAAAATATGTTAAAAGAGAAGCAGTTTCTTGGCAGTTGAAGAAGTGACAGGGCTTCTGTTAAAGATCTGAATTTGCCTTCCAATTATCCTGATCCTAAAAATATTCTTCAGGAATTTTGCATATATTGGCTCTAGCTAGGGGCTTTTCCCTGCTTTCTTGTTTAATGAAAGCCAGTTCTTACAAAATACATAGTAAGAAAAATGGTTAGGATTGAAAAGAGAAAATGCTGTATTAATGAGTAGCTACCTGCTGTGAGGGAGGAAATCAATCAATAGCACAAGTCAGCGCTTTGCGCTCCTTCTTAACGTCCCCGTCTGCTATCATTTTCTTAGGAGAAAAATCATTCATGCTACTTGGAGAGAGCATGAGGCAGAGGACTTGCTGTTTATAAGTCTTTGCCGACCATTCCTCAGTGGGGCCAGATAGTTCTGAACTTCTTGTAGGTGCAGTATTCTGTTGCTGCTATTAATGAGGAAAATGACTTGCTGCTTTTCCTTGCCCCATGGAGTTTTCCATTCTGTTGTCCTTTTATGCCTCTTTATCTCAGTATTCTACCTCTTTTCTAAAGTGTTCTAATCTTATTCATTGTGGTCTCGGAGACATACAAAAAGAGGAGAAAATATTTCATGAGGCTCTTCATACCAGAGCTGCGTGTGCTGTGTGAACAGAAGAAATCAGCAGACTGCTTTGCACCTCAGAAAAGAGGGGAAGAATATCTTTCCCAGCAGTCAGAGATGAGAGTTAGATCTTGGGATGGGCCTGTGATTTCTGGAATATCTATTAGATTCTAGTGTAACCTGTACTGTGATTTATCCTGGAATTACTTTCTGGTGAGGTCTGTGACAGATCTCAGCAGTGAGTAAATTTCACTCTTTGTATAGTCATGTGTGTGTTTTTTTTTTTTTTTTTTTTTTTTTTTTTTGAGTAACACAGTCATCACAGAGCCTGACCTAGAAAATGTAAGGTTTGTTTCATTCAGGAGTATTTGATGAAATACAGGGCATAGGAGTTGGATTTGAGAGATTGAGGGTCTTATTTTGGGAGTTATCTGAGAAACAGGTCAGTTTCTAAAAGATATTAATGGATTTCCAAGTGATCTAGGAGAAACTTAAGTTTTTGCTTTAAAAAATGAAAATAAAGGTTTCCAGAAATCTTCTTTCTTTTTGAAGATGACTTTCTAAGAGTTTAGATACATTGCTACGACCTACAATTTTCCCCTTTTAAAAGCCTTTTGGAAGCTTCTTCTGCCTTAAGTCTGTGTGCTTTTGACTGCTAATCCTGTTCCTCACTGATTATAATTGAATCAGTCTCCCCAAAGTCTTCTCATCCTGTTCCTGGTTACAAGTGCTTATAATGCATGTTATTATGAGAGTGAAAACGCTGTCACAGAAAGGTGAAGTGATGTGCTCGTGTTTGCAGAGCAGGTCAGCTGCTGAGCCAGGAATAGAAGTCCTGTCTTATGACTCAATGCCCTAACCGTTGGCCTGCACAACCTCCCCAGAGCATTGGGCTTTTCCAAGAATGTAGTAGCTATGGGACACAGAAGTATACGCGAATATAGAAACCTTGGTTTCAACTTTGGCAGAGCTTTGGGGCTTTACATAATTTTAAAATGTGGGTGGAGGGAGAACTTTATGAAGAGCTCATAGATAAGAAGTTCTGTAAAGTTATGGCTTGCTTTATTTTTTGTTTAAAAAAAAAAAAAGAAAAAAAAAAGCCTTAATGGAAATAGCTTTCAAAATGGTTGTGAATTTAAAAAAAAAAAAAAAGTTCTAAGTGTTTGAAAGTCAAATTCTGTTCCACAAATAACCTTAAGAGTGGCCTTTGATTAAATCTTCTGTATATTCAACAACAAACTCATTTATGCAACCGCAACTATGATAAAATTGAATTAAATGGACCTGCTTCTAAGAAAAGAGACTGAATAGCTGAGCAGAACATTAATTCAGTGAATGGAAAATGGGGAGGCTGTCTGAAACTGATAGGAAATGGTTTTAACATTCTATCAGGCTAAAGAGCAATTTTGTAAAATCACTGTATTTGTTTCCCCCTACCTCCCCGCCCTCAATTTTTAAATAGCAGTGCTCTTCATACTGTCAGAAGTCTGTGTTGTGACACCCCTACTCAAAAGTTATGACAGCAGTGTAATGACAGCTACTGCCTCTTGAGAATCAATCAGGCAATTAATTTTGTAAATGAAATGCTGATTATACAAAGCTTCACATGAGAGGCCCAGTGATTAAAATCAATTTAACAAATTGTTTCAGGTGGGACTTGATTAATAATTTGCCATAAATGCTGAGGATATATGACCAGCATACCTTTGTGTGTGAGTGTGCTAATATAGAACTATATATAACACTTGGAGTGGAAAAAAAACAGTCTGCAGCTAACTGTACGTACTGCTGATTTACCACGTAGTTGTGATGGGTTATGCCTTTTTGTGGGCACACTGGTCTCCCCAGTATTGGTAATGTCACATTCCTAGGAATCTCCCTACAGCAATTGAACACAGTTAGCCATTGCTTTTACTTTGGCAAGTAGAACTATAACTGGAAAAGTGTTTCAAATCTACATGAATATTTATTATCTTTAGTAAGATTTTTTTTTTTTTTTTGCTTAAAATTTGGGGTAGGATTTTTTTTCTTTTTTTGGTCAATTATCAGGGCTTGCTGTGTTTTTTTTTTTTTCTTTTCTTTTTTTTTTCTCCCCGCTCCAGTACTGCTCTGTAGGGCGCCTTCTGCAGAGCTCCCCGCATTCTGTTTGAGGCTGCTCTCTGCTCCTTGCCCGACCGGCGCTATTTTTAGTACATCCTTTTCTGTCCATCTCGCCCTGTGTTTGTGTAAGAGCCCTACAAAGTAGGTAAGGGATTTTTATTTTTTTTGAGTTCCAGATGGCAGCAAAGCACAGTGAGTGAAGGTGTTTACTTGTCTGGGAAGCTGAAAACCTCATTGCCAGACAAAATTGAAGTAACTGGTATTTTGGGTGGGGTTTTTCTTTTTTTAGCTTACAATTTTGTGGGTTTATGAATGGATTTTCTTTTTCCTGTTGAACTGTAGCACTGAGGAGGCCTCAGGGCTCTGATGCATCCTCTGACGAATCTCGCCTGAGAACTTTAAGATATTATTTTTCCATGGTTATCTGCTTTGCTCTCCTGCCAGAGATCGTTACGCTGGTAGCAAAAAGGGCAGAGTGAAATGCATGCCTGTGTGTCCTGTGCTGCGGGGCCAAAGTTGTTCTGTTCGTGCAAAATCATCCTGTGCCTGCAGTTTAAGTTTAGATGCTGGGCTGTGAATGGGGGTGCCCAAAGCATGGACATGATCTGGCTGTGAGTGGGAAAGGCTGTTGGAAAGAATGATCTGGCAGATGGATTTGCTCTAATATGTTCGATAGGAGCTTCCCTCCCACTAGAAGGTGCTGACTGGCTGGAGAAGGCTTTGATTCTAACAGGGTAGGACTTCTACGTGCTGAAAGGAAGATGTTCTTCTTTGTATTGAGCAACATTTTCAGGAAGAAAAGGCGAGGAAGATAATTCTGAGTCCCTCTAGAAGAAGATTGGATCAGGATCTGGCTTGATGGGGACCGATGTCATGTCTTCCTTCAGCTTCAGAGCAACCCCGCTTGATGTATGTTACTCTATGAGAGGAGTTGGCGGGGTGAAAAAGCAGCTTGAAGGGTAGCAGTTGCGAGCTTTGTGGCCACGTGAACTTGTCTGAAGATATAAGGTTGCTTTTGCCAACAGATGTGACCAGTGTGTGTAAATACTTTCTGAAACTGTTTTAACCTTTGCTTGCACTTCTAAAGGCGACGTGGGGAGGTTACTTGTTTGTTTATATTTGCTTATTAAAAATGAATTTCTTTCCTATGTTGTGTTTACTGTGATGTGCTCATTCAGTAGTTGTTTTAGGTTTATTCATCCATAAAATACTAACTAGAGGATGATTGACTCATGGACCTTCCAGGTTTTAGGCAATGTAAAAGGGATATATAACCTCTCCTGCAACCCTCCAAGACGTTTACTTGCATAATTATTTATATACATTCTAGTGGAATAGTAGTTAATTTTTGGTTGGGCATAGTTTTGATTTTTCTTTTTTTTTTCCCCCTCCTTTAATTACATACTTTCTGGTTTGAGTGACAGATTATTTTTCTGTGGCCTCCCTGCAGCTGAGATCATACAGTATGCAGAGAAGACAGGAAAATTATACTTTTTGTATGTTTTTGATAACTTTTTGTTTAAATGTTTGTTAGCATACGCTGCTTCATTTACTGGATTTTCCTTCCTCATAGTCTTATGCTGTCTTTGTATATTCCCTGTTGTGTTTGTGCAATGCTTTTTTTTTTTTTTTTTTTTTTTTTTTTTTTTTTAACTTTAGTAGAGCATCAGATACCATTTCAAAAAAATAAGAAGTGTTTGCCGGACACCTTTCAGACTTTAATGTTAATGCAGGTTAGATTGTACAGTTATACGTTAGTACTTTTTATGGAAATTTGCTTCTTAAATAGTATTAAACACCCATAGAGCGAGCTGCGTTGTGATTTGCTTGTTGTGCAGCAGCCTTGGCTGAGGAGTCCTAGTACGTGTCCGTGCAGACGGTGGCATTAGGGAGGCCTGCGTTATCTTCTCCCCGGCTGCGTCCTCGTGCCAGCTGTGTCATTGTGGTGCCATGAATACGTGTGATTATCTCCAGTGATAAATTTGTAAATTGCTGCCTGACCTAGAGCAGAGAACTTCTTGCCCATCTTTCTTGGAGCATTGGGAGCTGATCGTCAGCTGTCTTTACTGGGAGGTTTCAAGGCTTTGTTATTAATAAAGAGGCTTCTTCTTTTTTTTCTTTTTTTCTTTTTTTTTTTGATATGGGAACAGAAGCTTTGGCTCCAAATCAATGAATAAACAAAGAGTTATTGTGTTCAGTAGCTCTAGGAGTTGGAGGGCAAGCTTATTTGAGAGTGTTGAGTTTATGTTGTTTTTGTTATAGGCTCGAATGATGTAGCATTAGCCGTTGGGATACACTGTGGCTTATAGTCGCATTAAATTGCTGGTTTGCTGTTGTCAGCCAAACCAGTGCTTGTTTCATCTTTTTTTTTTTTTTTCTTCTGTTGTTTTTTAACAAACAAAACACGCTTTCACTCTGGAGAGTGGTTATGTATCGTGTGAATCCACTTGTCTTCTGAGTTGCTCTGTCTGCCTCATCTTGAGCGTGTCCAAATCCTGCTGAGGCCTTTGATGTGTCCCCCTTCTCCTGTGCCCCACAACCAGGGCTCTTCCTGGCATCTGAAATGGCAGTTAGTGCTCTGAGACTGCAATCAGTGCTCTTCATATTCATAAATGTTTTTCTGACCCTGCCTTTGTGGTTGGACTTGATGCGTGGAGACTAGGAATGAAACCCAGGCCCTATAAAAAGCATCATGAAAAGCTTCTGCTGGGTGTTAAGATGCACCCACGAGAGCCCCAGCGGACATGGTCTGTTGTGAAGGGTGCTGCTACTCCAGAGCCTTGTGGTGCGCGTACCCCCGACCTGGTACTGGCTTGAGGTAGGCACTCTCAACAGAGAGGTTATAAAGTCAAAATATTATTCTGGCCTGGAGCAAAAAACAAGACTGAAGTGTCTTAAGGAAATGAAAATCCATCCAAAGTTTAAATAAAATGTGACAAGTTGAAGAAGCAAAATGTGGAATCCACTCAGATTTGTCTGGTGAAATACAGCAGTAAAATATAGAATTAGCAAACACCAACTAAATTGCTGAAAAGATAATGAGTGTTTTGGGGATAAAATATCACTAAAGAAAAATTGGGTCGTCTTGTAAATCAGGAGGAAGGAAATGGATATTGATCCCTGCAAAGACACTAAAATAAAATGAAAAAGTAACTAAAGGGTTGTGATACACTTTTTTAATTGAATTGAGTAATTAAGAATGGGAAATGTGAAAATGTTCGTCATCTGTTCCTGACAATATGTGTCCAATGACCATTGAAAGAACAGGATACAGTTATAACAACTGTCTTTTCTGAACAGTGTTAGAGAGCAGGTGCAGAGGGTTTGCTTCTTGATGTTTAAAATGTGAGGTGATTTAGACTTGTCATAATGATCCTCCACTCTAACACTAGTCTTTGAAAACTCTTGACACTAATATTTTTCAAAACAAAAAAACTTGTTTTAAAGTAACCTCCAGATAGGATTGCAATGTGTGTTCCCCAGCTAATTAAGTAACATCTTCAAACATCATGTCTGAAAGACACTCTTGCTATAAAAATAAAACTAAGTTTAGAAGAATGCTAAAGCTGAAAATTTTGCATATATTAAAGTTAGAAATGGTTGTAATTAATTTTGTACCTCTGCTGTAAAGAAAACATGACACTTAGTGAGCAGTTGGGTTTTTGTTGCTTTTTTTTTTTTTTTTCTTTTCCTGTGTGTTCTGTTTTTTTTATTTATTTATTCTTTTTTTTCCCCCCTCCTGATGTTTGGCTCTAGGTCTTATTTCCTGTACGCCATTCAAATGTTGCTTTGAAAAAAAATCTTGTCTTGTGAGTTTTCTGTGATGTTGATCACAGTCATATTGAACTCTAAAATTACCTTTCTGATGATGAGATGGTGTTTTTGTTTTATTTTATTCTTCCCACCATTTTTACGGTTGGGAAACTGAGAGATTATCATAGGAATTTTATGTGACATGTTGATGATGGCAGTTGGTTATTTTTTCTGCTTTAGAAAAGACTTCAAAGCACATCTCGCATTAAGTTCACAAGCAGTTGCAGTTGTCTTTCCTCTCTCTCCCATATCCTCCGTCATTCACTGCCTGTCTCCTGCTGAAGTGCTTGGTCCCGTGGCTCAAACCAGCCTTGTTCACTGCGCCGCCATCTCTACTGCTTCCTGGGCTGGATCTGCAAGGAAAACAGTGTGATCATGTGCTTAAAGGCTGACAGTTATATCTGAGAAGGAGCCAAGTTCCATGTTCCATGAGCAAACTTAATTCTAACACTTCTTATCTTCTGGCACCTAGTTGTGCAGTGGTAATATTCTTTTAAGTTGGGGAGGGAGGCGGCAGCATTACTGCTCTGCAGGTTCTGTTGTGTCTTGCAGAAGTTTGTTGATGGCCTCTGAGTCACTGGCGGGTGACCTTTAGCTGCACCATGCAAACAATTGTGGCTTAATCTGAACAGAAATAGGAGTAGGAGTAAGTCATATCGCTGGAAGGTGGCACCTTCTGTAGTGACTGGCCAGCGCCAGGGAATGAGATGTGCTTTCTCACTGGGTTCTCTGGCAGTAGAAGGCTGTTGAAACTTTCATATGTTTAGGTTTCTTTTCAGATTACATTTTCATGTGATGTTTACAGTGCAGCGTTCCCAAGATCTGGGCTTGGAGAACAAAGCAGTAGAGTGAAGGTGGATTCTACTTCTGCTCCCTGCCTGATGTGGCAGTGGGTTTTGATACTTAGTGCCACAGTCCCACTCCTCCAAGCCTCAAAATGATTGGAAGTCCCCACTGTGCTGCTGCTTGTTCTGCCCTGGACAACTTGGCAGGGAACAAGCAGCGCTGACAGTTGGTTCGGTCTCTCTGGAGATGCCCTAGCCACTTGCCTTGGTTGTATTTACTGCATTCAGTCTAGCTAGTCTCTCATTGAGATTTCCCATCCTTAATCTTGATGTGGTTGCCCCCAGGAAGCTCAGAGTGACCCCAGGCTCCTCTACGCCGTAGTGTAGTGACCGCAGACTCCTGCAGTGCAAGTGCCTGTTGCCTACAGCCTCTGTGTTGTCTCTTCTTGCCACACTATTCCCCTTTCTTTGTCCAGCAAATTTCAAGCCACCTCCATACACCCTTGTACCAGTTCTGATCCAACCTCTCTGTGCTCCATGATACTTAACCTTCCTGATTTTCTCCTTTAGCCTGGTGAAATGTGGATGTTCTTCGCAGGTAGAGCCTTCTTGATTTTCTTGAAATTCTGGAATTTTAATTCTCTGCCCCAAAAGTATGATATTGCAGAGGTATTTTTAAGTATTTTATGTAAGAACATAAATGATGTATTTTTCTGTGACCTCATTCTAAGACTTCACTGAACTGTTTTTTGCTGAATTTTCCAGAGAATTTCAGCCTCAGGCATACATATGGCCTGGAAAATTTCAGGCTAAATGCTTGAAGTTTGGCAAAGTTTAAAGCACCTGAAAATAGAGTCTTCATAATGGAAAGTGTCAGACTCTCTTAGCTGTAGCTATCTGCATTCTAGTATCGGATGTGGAACAGAAAATGTTACACTCAAATTGGTTAAAAGTGAATTTGAGTAAACACTGTTACAGGAATTGAGACCTAGGTATTGTATTGTGAAACAGAAGATGGTAACAGTAAACAGTGCCGTTGGGCTTCATAGGAATCACCTAAAGTTTCCTTTCAGAGACTAGAGATTAAGACTTGCCTTAACAGGAATTTATATTTCAGCAGAGGAATGCAGCAGGTGATGAGTTGAATTTTAAAATACTGAATATAGGTGAAGTATCTTGGCCTGTTGCAGTGATGCTTAAATTGTCCCCTGAGACCCCGCAGGGAGGAGTATTTGGTTGGGCTGCTGAACACGTGTGTCTGTGGTGTTCACCGTTACAGGTCTGTCAAGCACAAAGCATCCTTGGAAAGAACAGTGTTGTCAAGGGTCTGATGGCCTAAAGTGTTTGGGGGCTATCGATGCTTTTTGTTTAAGTGTGAGGTATAAATAGCAAATTATCCTGAGAGAGTTAGTGGTGAAAAATAGCAACTTCTAATCTGGCCACAAAAAAAAAAAAAAAAAAAAAAAAATAAAATAAATAAAAGCTAAATAAAAAAGGGGAAAATGCTGAGTAATATTTAGCCAGAATTAGAAGTGTGCCTGCAGTTCAGCTTGGTAGCAGAGAAGGGCAGCGCTCCTCAGCAGTGAGCGGAGGTGTCGTGTCATGAGGGGGGTTGTAATTCCCACCTGCACAGCTGCAGTATGGCCACGTTTGGAATATAATCTGTTTGGGTCACCTTCCAAGCAAAGAGGTATTGCTAAAGGTGGGGAGGCCAAAGCTGGTGAGAGCAGAATGTCCCGAGTAACTGCCTTGCAGTGAAGGAGTAGCAGGGAGAAAGCACAACCGCTTGGTTAGGCGGTGACTGGTTCAGAGGAGGCCCTAGAGGGAAGCACTGTGTTTCAGTGGTGCCAGCAGCAATAGTGGGAAGAGGTAGGGGTGGCAGGGGGGAAGCAGTTTACCTTGTCAGGTAGGAACTGTAGCTGAAAAGGATCCATGGAAGCCGTGTTATTTAGGATACTTTAAAATGAGAATAGTGAACAGTGCATTTTAGGAAAACACAAAAGTGTGCTGTAGGGAGCTGCCCTGCTCCTCAGGGGTGGACTGGTTGGATGAACTAATGGATCTTTTTGCTGGGGAGGAGAGGCAGGGGGGACCTTTTTCATTAAGATAAGATTGTTAAAGGCCTTTTTTTAAAGGCTCTGTGTGTGTGTGAATATAATTGGCACACTGGCATTAAAAAATAGATATATTAGCATTGCAGTGCTACAGTTGAGAAAGTACAGTATTTTTTCTGGTTCAGTTAGTCCTCAGCAATAAAAGATGAGAGTAATGCCTCACAAAGGTTGACACCGGTCCTGAAACTCTTGCAGTGCTTGGTAAGTGGTGCCAAAAAAATCTAAAAATAAATCTTCCATCTCTTGCCTCCCATCCCCCTCCATCAGCAATTTCAGTTTGGCTTTTCTGAGGTCTATTAAGGAGTCAAATAAACTTTCATGTGATATGTGGCTTATGACTTGCTTTATGATCTGGAAACTTGTTAACATGTATGACACTGTATTCCAGAGCTTTGGTATTGCTATTTGGTCTGCATTGGAAACTTTTTTTCAAGCTTTTTATTTATTTATTCTTCTTTCTTTCTTTCTTTCTTTCTCCATTTATTTGGGCATTTTATCAAGGTTAAGAGATTTGCCTATTACTTCTCTCTGTGTTGACAGACATGATTATGTTTATATGTTGAAGTCCCCATTGTACTACAAAATAGTACATTTGTTCTTAAGTTGAAATTTGTAGAGAAATTACCTTTTTTGTAGGTGAGGGACAACTTCTAATTTGAGTGAAAGTGTGCCTCTGCCTCCCTCTTCCTTTCCTCTCTACCCCCATAATTGAAGTCCCAAACTTGCCTCTTAAAAGCTCTCCTAGTTAACAGGAGTGCTGGGGTTCACAGCCTCTCCTAGTTAACAGGAGTGTGCCTGTTCACATGTCAGGCCACAATGAGGTATGTTCTGAAGAAAGGCAGCATGTGTAGAAGAAATGCATATGTGATCCCCTACCAGTGAATATGTCTGTCCTGGTCCTTGTCCTTGCTTCTTTCTTAAAGCTGTTGTTTGCTTGTGTTCACCTGCAGGGCAGCCCGATGGATCCAATGGTCATGAAGAGACCGCAGTTGTACGGCATGGGCAATAACCCTCATTCCCAGACACAGCAGAGCAGCCCCTACCCCGGGCAGTCGTACGGCCCTCCTGGCCCCCAGCGCTATCCCGTGGGAATGCAGGGCCGGGCCCCAGCAGCCATGGCAGGAATGCAGTATCCACAGCAACAGGTTTGTGCGGGAGTTTTCTGTGTTGCTTTGGTTTCCCTCCTCCTCTCCTCTTCCCTTCTGACCCTGTAGTAATGCAGAGGGTGCAAGAAAAAAAAAAAAAAAAACAGATGAGTATTTCTCATTCAGAATGAGAGTGAAAAACTGTCTTAAAAAAACGTTTAAATATTAAATATGTTGCCAGCTTAAACATTTTCTGAAACTTTAGATGAAAATTTCAAGCTTGCATCAGTACAGCAAGACTGGTGTTATCCACTGCATACCTATTTACATTACCTAACATAATTAGTAAGAGCTTTCTGTAATTTTTCTATTTTTTCTTCCTTAGCAGCTCCTAAAATAGTTGGCTTTGTGTCAGAGGACATATAAGAATCTCCTTTGATCTATTTAGATTTCAGTGTTGATGGTGACCTTTTCTGTTTTTTCTATCCATTTGAAGAGCGTTAATTACCCATGTGCTTAGGGTATGCTAAGGAAGGTGCAATGGTTTTGTAGCAGGGAAGATAAACAAGGTTATCCAGGAGTTACCTTGGTATGTTTTTTGATATATTGTTCCTACTAGGTCTAAGAGGGAATTCTCTACTTTGTTGCAAGTGCAACAGATTACTAAACTGCTAGTTAATGGGAAACAGTGTTTTTGTTTTGTGCATCTAACTGTTTGCAGATCAGTTCATTTCATATATGGTTAAATGCAAACCAACCACCACTACCACATACAAAATAATGACCCAACAAATGGTAGGGCTATTTCTGGCTAATTCTTGTATCCATGCACTGGCACAGGATGTTCATTGAGTGGCTGATTACCAATACTGTCATTTATACTACTTGAGTAAGTAATACCATTTGTCTTCTGTCTTTTTTTATTATTATTATTGAATAGTTATTCTTAGGAAGAGCTCCTTTAATGCAGCAATGGTGAACAATGTGTTGTGTTGATAGCTTAAAACAGCAAAGGCTTTTGTCAAAAGTGAAGAGGGTGAAACGGGAAGAAAAGACTTTATTTTATTTTTCTGTGTAGCTGTGGCCAAAATAAAGTTGTTAAAACAGATTTTTAATTTTTAAATGAATTATCCTGTGCTATGTGGAGACGAATGCTGCGTTTTCCCCTCATTTGCTAATTGCTCAATAATTGCAAATTACCCGTGAGGCGGCAGCGACCTGGCGCCGCCATTGGCTGCCGGCCCTATCCATCTCCAAGCGGCCTTGGTACAAGCGGCCACGCGGCAGCGCAGCAGCTCCCAGCAGTAACGCTCTTCGGGGAAAAAGTGAGAGGATAATTATGACATTGAATTTTTATTGAACGGACATCACCACCTAGGCATGATTTTGTTTTGGATGGCCTCCAAAGCTTCGCGTGTTTGGTTTGTGAACCTCTAATGATCTGAATCTAGTTCTTTTCATATTGCTCATATATTACCACCTTCTACAAAGGATTAAAATGCAGGAATGCAGGTTTGTAAATTGAATTGCCAACTTACCAGCTGAGTGGTAAGTTGTCTTTGGCACTGGATGCCACAGTTTGATTCCTGGCTGGATTTTTACTCCTGTGACATGAATATTAAATAAGAAGAGCCCAGCTACGCTTGTTAAAATTGGCTGCATAGTGTGTACATACTTCTGGATATAAAATACATAAAATATAAAAAATAATATTGCCAAAGGTTTCAGAAGATGAATCTCAGTACTTTCCGAAATTTGGAATCCTTTACATGTTACAGTGAATTAATCAAAAGCATGAGAGCATGAGGCACTTCCGAAAAACTTGATCCGTTAAGAAATGCTGGGCCGTAAATGTGTGCAGTGTTCACATTTAAGTGCTGTGCATAGAAAGCACCGGGTAGATGGATTATGAGCGTGGAAGTGTCACACTGGAGGAAGGAAGGGAGTTGAGTATACGTGCTAAAGTCTCCCCCTGAGGGAGGTGGTTTTTATTTTAAGTTATAGTCTGCTGTTGCCCAGAGATAGCTGAGGGTGTCAGCTCTGTTTCCTTGGATGAAATGAGTGAGCTTTTTGGGAGGCTGCAAGGATTTGAGAATTTTGAAGACGACCTTGAAATGCAAGCCTGGCTCTTTGTCAGTGGCTGTCATGGCTTGAGGTTAGAACTGTGGGACTTGATAGATTTTGACTTGCAGGCTCTGCTGCTGGATCCTTTAAATGAAGAAATAAAGATGAAAAATAACATCCTACAGAACCAAGTAAACTAGTGAAAGTGATGGAAATGAAGATAATTGCTGCAACAGGACATAGAACAGCTACCTATATATAAATGGAGAATAATGTATTCCTGGTGGAAACCACTTATTCCAACCTGCAGTCCAGAGCAATAGAAGAAGCTCTGAATAAGGGAAGCATCTTGTGTAAGCAGTAAAAGATTAAACAGAATGAAAAAAGTGCAAATGTTACCAGGTTCACTCATCTTACACATTTGCTCTGTGTGTGTCAAATATTGGCTGCTAACCTGTTAGAAAGGAGTTATATCTGCAGATACTTTCTCACAGTGACTATTTGTTCTTGGCATGCTTGCTATCAGATTGTATGGTGGAAAAAAAAAAACCCTACATTTTCTTTTAATTCTGCATGGAAATTGCAAGATTTTGGTATGTTGAAGAAAGTAGAGAATATTTTCTGTAGACTGGCACAAAGTGTGGTATAAAGAGAGAGACAAGAGCTTCTAAGCAGTTGAACAAGAAACATCCAATGAGTTAATAAATGTCAACTCCCAAAGGAAAGCACTAGGCCTTCTATTAGATAATCTACCTTTCTAATTTTGCCCCTTTTTACATCACTTGCTAGTATAATCAAAGCTAAAAGCTTTGACGTACATAGATGAGCATGCAAGGAAGAGAGGTCAAACTGTGGTGAAATTAATGATAACCCAACTTTTCTCTCGTTTTCTGTAATGTTTGATAGTGTAGATTCAGAATTCTCAAGCAAAGATGCATTATAGCTTGTTGCCTCCAAACAATTGTTGAAGAAAAATTCTTGAAGCATTTTATCAGATTTTTAGGGACATGTCCAGTTAGCTCAGAATAAATGAAGCAAATATTTGAAGCATGTGGACTGATTTTTGGTCAAATTATCTAAATGACCTGGAAGATTAAAAATAAATGGTTTGGTAATTGCTCATGTATAAAAGGGCAAGTTACAAGAAAGGAAGATATTGTCAAAAGAGTCATATTTTATTTAAAGGATTGCAGACTTGACAGTTTGTGCCTCTTTTGACAGAAGGCTTTAGTATATATACTCAGTGAATTACTTAAAAAGAGATTTTTTGTATGTTGTTAGGAAGCTTTTTGTTTTTTCTCCTTCTTCCCTTTTTGGTGGGAGGAAAGGAAAGGAGAAGGAGACAAGAGAAAACTGAGGGCACGTTCACCTGTCTTGAAGTTAACCAGTTCTCAGTGTGACAGGAACAGAAGTTGCAGCAAGTCTAACATATGCATCAGGTGGTTTTAAAATAATTGTCTTCCCTATGATTCTTCATGTTGCTATCTTATGCATTGTCTCCTGTTTTTGCAAAACCAGTTATAATTTCAGAGGGAACTTCAGCTGGAACTTCAGAGGGAGGTTACAGCATGTGTGTATAGAAACAAAATTTAATTTTCTAATTGCTCAGATATTTCTTGTAATTACAAAGATATGTCACAAATAAGCATAATACACAGGGATGCTGAGCATCAGCAAACAGCAGGCATAGTTATGCAATACAATTATAGGAGACTATTTAACTCAAATGTCAATGTCAATGTCAATAAGATGTAGTCCTCATGATAATAATTAGTTTTTCATTTAACTTCATTCTTTCTTCTTCAACTCTTCCTCTCTTCTCTTTGAACCTTATTCATGCCAGGGAACATCTTTAAGCAGTATCTCTGGTTCTGCTGTGTTTAGCACTATACACTGTAGGAAAAGTGCTATAATTGGTAATACTAAAAATAAATAAGAATATTAAAAGAAGGCTTTTCTGCATTTGTCAGACACTTTTTTTTCATGTTTAATAGCATGTTGTATTTTATTTTGTGCTGAACTTGGTTAAGTTTAAAAATTAACTCATTGAAAAAAGAGGTTTTGTAGAGGTTTTGTAATTTTTCAGTAAAAATGTGAAGGCTTGGTTTTGTGGATGCGTTTGCAAGAATGGAAAAGTAAGATGTGTCTGCTTAATCAGATTTTTTTTTTTTTTAACACAAAGATGCATTAAAAATTCCTGTGTACTTAATGTACTGGAACAGCATCCATATTCCAGTACATCCATAAATACAACTGTGTTCCTATAATGCGTAATAAATTCTTTACAGTAGATAGTCCCATGGATATGTACAAAAATAACCGTTTAAAAGTTAATACATGAGTACTTGTCATTTCACTACCAGTCATGCAATTGACTTGGTGCAGTGAGCCTGCGTATGCCAAGTTAGTTATAAGGCTTCGGCCCTTGTCTCCTTTCTCTCTTTTCTGATATATGAATACTATAAAATGAAAGTGCTAATCACGTCTGCTTTCCATTTTTACTATTCTTGACTTGCAGAGTGCGAAAAAGAATCTTGTCAGCTTCCTCACAGTTTAAAGAGAGAAACTAGAAGTTCAGAGAGACACAGTTTTGTTTTCAGTGCAGATTGTTATGAGACTTAAACAAGGCAATTTTCTCTCTCTCTTTTTTATTTTTTGTTTTTTTTTTTTGAGGTTTATGTGACAGGTTTCAACTTGGATAAACTTTTTTTTTTTTTTTAAGGTGTAGGGAAGTTAAAAAACCTTTGGGAACGTGCAGCAAATATTTATTGTAATGGAAACTGCAAGTCAACCAGAACTATAGCAGCACCAATGTGATTACCTCATTTAGGAAGGGTTTACAGTGCTCATATTGGGTAGTGTCCCAGATTGGAAATGTCGAATTTACACCAAGGAAATCAGTTGGCTCCTGGTTGGGCAGGTAGAATTTTAAAGCTCACAAGCAGAAATGTGTTTACTAGTAGTGACTGGTTGTATGTGTGTGTTACCTTCTGAAATCATTTTAATGCTAGAAGATTGAAGTATGCCAAGAAAGTGAGGTTTTTTTGTAATGGTTTGTTACTAGAGAAATTGTAACTAAAATCTCATGTACGCGTACATAAATACTAGTCAAGGGATAGAAGTATTTATTGCCTTCTGTGTGTATAGTTGCCTTCACTAGCTAGAGAGTTTTTAATAAATTGTGCTCATAAGCTGCTTTCAGTATAGGCGTTGTTGGTGTGCGTTGAGGGAGCACATAAGCACATTTCATAAAATGAAAACCCTGCTTGCTTCTTTTGCAAAAGCAGAGAATGAATCAATACGACTGAATCTCAAAAACAACCTGCAGAGGACAAAACACAGATTAATAGATATATTTCACACACACACACGCACACACACACACGCAGAGGGAGTGTTGGGAGTCTTTGATCGTTGTGTTTCAGAAGCTTTTTTTCCAGCTTTTCTTTGATTTTTTTTTTTTTCGATGATTTATGTGTTTGCCTTTTTGTTTTGTTTTGTTGCTAGAAGTGAAGCTGGCACGCTGACTCATGGATTAGGGGCCTGTTTAGTAATTCCTGGAAAGCAGAGTGCTTGAAACTAAAGAAAGATGAATTGTGTCCCAACTTCCTGTTCTGTTAGAAAGATGTAAATCCTTTGAATAGAAATAATTCTTCAGTAAAATTTTATTTAAATGATGTATATGCCATCTGTCAAACTGCCATAAACTTCCAGGGAAGAAGGTGGCGGCGGTGGGGGGGAGTGGAAAAAATACTTCCTGGAGAATGTAAAGTTTGAATCCTTCCTTTCATGAATTGGAAAAAAGGAAGAGAAATTGCAACCATTTTTCTTCCTTGTAAGGTCATCTTTAAGAATGGATCTTTTGGTCATCAAGTGTGAATAATTGCAAAGAAAAGTTGTTGCTCATTGTCATGTAAAGAAATGGGATTTTAAGATTTCAAATTTAAGAAAATGCTAAATCCTGTGCTTGTGCAGTATTTGTGCAGGAAAATGTTTAATGCGTTTCTTTCTTTTGGGAGCTAAGCCTCATTGACTAAATTGAAAAAAAATCTGCTACTTTAGTTCATGGCAGGACAAGGCTTTATGTTGTATTGTCTCCTTTAGAATTATCCACTCTATTGAGTGTAATTCATTCTATAGAAGGAGGTGAGCATAGATTACAGATAATCACAGAATCAAATTTGACATAAGTTTTTGGTCTTTATGGTAGCTTAGCTCCTCATCTTAATGCTGGTCATCTGACAGTGTTTACCGAAGAAAATCCCTAAAGTAGCAGAATTGCATTATTATGGTAAATAGAAACATTTTGGTATTTTCCATTACTTCTTTGAAACTGCAGGGGGAAAAAAAAAAGTGCATGTTGAAAAGAAAAGGACCAATCCTCTGACTGGTGACAGAATGCTTAGAAATGAGACAGGGTCACTGGTTTGAGTCATTCGCTTACTATTTAGTGATGTTCAGTTAATGCTAATTTTACATTAAGTGTTAAGTAAGTGGCAGCTGACATTTATATAGAAAGTACAAAATAATCATGATATATTATACTGAAAGATTCAGTTTTGTTGTTTCAAAATGATTGTGCTGTACCCACACTTTGTTCTGCTTTATAGTGACGGCACAAGGAGAACTGACAAACTGTGTGTGTTAGGGTTTGGAAGAAGATTGCTGCAAAGGAAGCAGCATTTATTTTGTTGTTGAGAACTTTGAGTATTGGAAGTATTAGTCCAGACTGGAGTTAGGTCAGAAAATGAGTTAGGAACGACTCATTTTACATGGTAGCATGAGACATAATGTACACATTAAAATTTTTGTAACCATATTTTTTGTGTTTGTCTCTAGGGACCAACTTGGCATTTTTGTGTAAGTCTTGATACAAGTTTCTCAGAAGATACTATCAGTTGTCCATAAATTTAAGCTTGCCCAGAGGATGCAGGGCAGTTGGTAGATTTTTTTTTTGAAATGGGGAGTGTGTTTCCCACAGCTGAAAACAGGACTAAAGATAAGAAGGTGAAACTTTCCTTCTCTGAAGTAAGTAGGAGTTTTGTTCTGACTGTAGTGGAGCTAGGGTTTCACTGTTTCACTTGGGGCCACGTTATTGGAGTTGTGTGAAATACGTTTAGTGGACAGTGGTGTAGGCAAGTGCAGGAGCCCTTTAAGTCTCCTGAACAAAATTTCAGAATGAAACTAGCCAGAATCTTCCCCTTTGAAAACTGTGAAGCAGACAGGTAGCTTTCTTCTTGGATGGGCGGATCTTCAGGGAGTTAGCTGGTATTTGAGTAACTCAAGGTTAGATGGCTAATACCAATATTTGTTTTTAATGATTTATCTTAGATTGAGCTTCAGCTAAACTTTTGTCAAGTTTACATGATAAAAATTAATGTTACAGTAGCATATTAGGTACCATTAAGACTTTATAAAAGCTGTTTAAGACTTTTTAACATTCTCTATAGGTCACTTCCTTTAGAACCCACAAATGTCTAGATGTTGCCTTAGTCTGTGCTAAAGTAGAGCTGTCTTAACTGGGAGCCTGTGAAGATACTGATGTAAATACTTAAATGTTCTAGAGTTCTATTGATTTCAAGAAGGATGAAAGAAAGGTTTAAGAACTTTAGGAATAACTTAAAGCTGTGGCTCCTTTGATTTATTTATTTTTTGGGGAGGAGTGGGGGTGGGAACCTGCCTTGCCTAAAATAGAACAAATGTATTGAGTGCTTGCATTCTTGATGGTAAATGTTTGTTCTTTGAATCTTGTAATTCCTTGTGAAGGAAAAAAGACTGGCAAGTGCTTGTTTTTATTTCTTTGTATGCTCCACCCTTTTCTTGACCGCTGTTATCTTAAGAGCTAGATACATAACAGGTAATAAACAGCTTTGTGACTGGACAATATTAGAAAACTTACTCAAATCTTGTATCTAAATATGTCTTTGGGGAAGTGAGTAAATTTACTTTTGATATTTTTATCAAAGGGACAGATTATACTTGCTCTTAGCATATTTGACAGAGCAGTGATGAAGGGATTTGTGCTTATTTCTTGGCAAAACTTAATGTAGCTTTTCTTTTGAGAAGATTCCAATCAAAATAAACAAAGTTTATATAGACATTCGGTGAAGATACTTCAATTATAGAAGTGACTTTATTGAGTTCACATACATGTGTGTGTTTTTTGGACCTGCTTGGCAAATGCATGTTTTACAGAACAGGTTAGCAAAGCTACCTTGTTCTTTTCACAGGGTCATCTCTCTCTCAACTGTTTTGCTCAGTGCAAATGGTGTTCAGGAAAAGTAAGCATGTAAGCGCCAGCGCCAAAACATGCTGGTGCTTTGAGCGAAGGAGCAGGGAGTTCCTCTGAAGGGCAGCTCTGAGGTCCCTCTGCCCCTCTGGGATAATCCCCTGCTTGTCTCTGCTCTGGCTCCTCACACTCCTGGCTGGCAGCCCCCCGGATGGGTACAGCCTTTGACTGTGCCCTTGCACTGCAGAGTGTTGCACCAGACTGCTGGAAATTGCCTGGTTTGTGTTTTTTCTTGGTTGCATTTTCTTGTTGCCTGGCAAAGTTGAAGAACATCAGAGGCCGATATATACCCCTACGGATTTGGGAGTGCACACTTAATAGATGTATGGTCTGTTTGTGTTTAGAAAGCTATCCTGGGGATGAAAGTAGTATTTTTAAAATGCACCTTAAGTTCTGCAGAAAATGATACTTTTCTCCTTGTATTCACCAAGGAGAAAATCCTACTTGATTCTGGAGAGCAGGGAAGTGGATTTTCAACCCTCCTAGGTGATGCTGTGAAAGGTTCCAGGTACCCTCCTCAAATTGAAGGCTATTATGACCTGGGTAGACTTAGTCTTGGAGCAAATGGTGAAAAGTAGATGCCAAGACTGTATAGGTGTTGGGCCCTTTTTAGATTTTATACATTACAGGAATACTGCTGTCTTCTGACATTGCTTTCAGACAGGTTATAAGAAGTACTTTTTTTAAAAAAGCTTTGGGTGGAGTCCTTCATCTTCCTTTTCACATTTTTGGTTATCTCATCTTTGTCATTCATATCTATAAATAATGAAAAAAATGCTCCTGTTTGTGGAGTACCTTAACATCCTGATAGCACAAAAAAAAACCCAAAAAACCTACACATCATTTAATATCAAGACTCTGTACACATGTACAGTACTGCACTTCTTTCCTTTTTTATTTTTTTCCCTGGAGTCACTTTCCATTTGTTTGCAGGAACTCTGACAACTTTTTTTTTTTTTTCTATAAAGCTACTAAAAAATAACACAGTAGTTTTTAACCCAGAGGGTAAAATTATTTATTGTTATAAAACTTGATTGTAAGGTCGGGTTGTTATTTATAGGAATGTGGAAAAGCACATATTGCATACAGCATTCTGCTTGGTGAGGAAAATGTGTTTTTACCTGAAAAGTAGTGTGATCTGTGGTGTTTTTTTTTTTTTTTTTTTTTTTTTTTTTTTTTTTTTTTTTTTTTTTTTTTTTTTTTTTTTTTTTTTTAGTGTGGGCTCGACCTGGTGTACATCACTCCCAGCCATTGGCAGAAATACCTGTGTTATGCATCCTGTTCATAAAAAATTTTCAAGTCCTCAAATGCTTTATAAATACTTTCTGGAATATTTATAAATACTTGCTGGGAGAAAGGACAAGGTAGTTTGGCATTTGCTAATTCTGTAGTAGTAAAATGCTGCAAATTGTGACTTTTATTTTTGTTGGCTACTCCTTTCTCAAAGATGCAAAATTTTACCAGAATACTTGGCTTTTTTAGTACCGTCTCTGAAAAGGGGATGTGAAATCCCAAATAAATAATGGAGCCTGGAAAAGTGTTTGGAAAGTAGAAGGCACTGATATGAAAGCAGTATCACAAGGGCTAGCAGTGATTATATAAGAAATGATCATTTACTTTCTGAATGTCAATAAAATGCAGGAGAGCAACTTTTTTGACACAGAGGTTGCAGGAACATCAGTGCTGACTTTTTTTGCGATACTCCTGTGGGTGTTTTGCACAAAGTGGTATCTGTCAGAGCTTGCAGTACTCTTGCATGGCTCCTTTTGAGCAGGTAGCACAGGACAAGTGCCAGCACGTCGCTGCTTGACACGGGGCTGTCTGCTGCGGGGGCAGGATGCCCGGCTGGCCTGTGTCGAAGCTCCTGTGCCGAGACCTGTGCCATGATCTAAATAATTACTGAACTTCCATTCTGAACCTTTGCCTTTTAGTTGCCCCTTCCCCTCCCCAAGAAGATGATACTGGTGGGAAACCCTGAGGATGCTCTGACAATCTGGGATTAGCCTGGAGATATTTTTGCAGTGAATCCAGCGTAAATGTGCTGGTTTTTGTTGCTGCACTGTCTTTGGTTTTGAAATGCAAGATTTGGCCTCCCTGTGTTTTGAGCATACTGTTCATCTAGTAATGCGCGGTGTGGAGTATGGCAAACTGCTGCTCAAAACAAACATTGGGAATGGCTCATCTGAAGGGTTCAATGGGAATACTGAAGCTTAATACTTACAGAAATGTCTTCTGAAATGTACTGTTATTATTTCTATATACTTGGAGAGAAATTGCAGCTGATATTTGAGCAGTGATTGCATAAAGCCTAGTCTTGTTTTCTCATGCTTGCTGGGCTCCTTTATCCATGTCGTGAACATCTTGTTTTGCAAATAGAGATACCTGGATGCTATAATGTAATGTTCTGTGGAAATTCCAGTTGTGTTGAAAAAGGCAGAATGAATTGGGTGATAGGCCCTCTTGAAAGGATGTGAATTAGCTCTTGTCCTGTTAATTTTATTGCAGTTCCACTGACTGCTTATTGGAGCAAACACTGTACAACACTTTGTTTGTATGCTGTCGCCCTGAAGGATTTTTCTCCATCTTTTTTCTTAAGATTCTCTGTCTTGGTGCAACTTTTTTCTCGTTAGAGAAAATTCAGAATTAGCGTTGCAACCAAATTTCCCAGCCTAGGCAGAGTGTACTTGCTTGCCTCTACTGCAATGTAAATTTTGTTAATTACTCTGTTTGCTCATGGAAAAACAGAAGTGAGTGATGGGAACCTTGAAACGCTGTCAGAGTTGCTGTGGACACTTGCTCAGCTCTTTGTAGGGAGGAAACACTGTGAAGCCGCCCTCGCCTTTGGGAATGTCCCTGCTGGCCATCAGCTCCTCTGGTTGTGTTTACCTGTACACAGGGAGGTTGCCCAAGCCGCTGCTGTTCTTGTCGGCTTTGCTCTTATGGCTGCAGCTTGCAGTCAGAGCTAGGGGAGACATCCCATCAGGTGCGATGCACGTTGTTCACCCGCCGTGGAAGAGGCCCCCAGTGCTGGCATTGCCTTTGGAGGGCTGCCTTTCCCTCGGAGCTGCCGAGTGAAACACGGTGTAGTTATTAGCTGAGCCCTCCCAGAGGGTTATACATCTCCCTTCTACTTGCAAGGCAGTTTAGGTAAACACAGTGACAGTAGGTTGTACAGAAATCCAAACCTATATTAAAACAAATATATCTTGTTGCAGAGATAAAACTGCAGTCGTTTTGATGGATGTGTATTTTGATAACTCCTTAGAAAAGAGTTACCCTATGAAGGTAAGTGTGTAAATGTGGATGTTAGAGGGGAGAAATAACATCTATAACCCTTCTCGTGAATGAAGCTGCTGACAGGATATGGCTGTGCACTGCAGTTTAATGTCTTCATCTGGGCTGGATTCATGTCGTATCTCTAGGCACCCTGCAGTACCGCTAGTTTAGAGTATTAGGTTTTCTGAGACCGCTGTGGCAGTGACTTTTTTCCTCAGTATAGTATAAAATCACAGGTCATCTTTAGAGAAAATTTTAAAGGTAGAAGAAATAAGTGGACCAGGTCCATGTTATGGGCTTGGAGGACTTTGCTGGAGCTATGCTGCTTGAATTGCTCCACTGACCCGAAAATATACCTACGCAGGCCTTTTGTGACCTAGGAAAATATTAGAGAAGTATGGCTAGGGTTCTCTCGGGAATCTGATGAGGTTCCCACAAAATGCTATTCAAGGGATATTCCCAAGTCACGGTACTTTTCATGAAACAGAATTGTTTTTTTGTTGTTGTTGTGTGTTTTTTTTTTTTTTTTCCTCCAGTGTAAGAAACATAGACGAATAAACAAGCCACATTTAACTGTCCTGACAGCTTTTATGAAAAAATTCGTATTAGGAAGATAGATTTTTGATGCTAGTTGCGAGGAGACAGAAGCTTTTTAAAAGCCTATTTATCTGCTAGTGTTTCTAAGCAGTTTCCATCCTTTCCTATAAATAAGATGCAAACAAAGGTGAAAGACTCTAAGTGAACTACTGGTCAGGTAAATATTATGTATAAAGTTTGGGGGTTTTGGAGAGACTAATTATCATGTGTGCAAAGAAGAGAATGTATGGTTTGGCTGGGGAATCAACAGATGAAGAACTTACTGGCTTGGGGCATTTTGACTTTGACATTTGGGAGAATTTTGAACTAGTGCAATAAAGCAAGTGGGAACAAAATTGAAAGAACACATAAGTATAATTTAAAACCAAAACCCTGGTTTTGTGAACAAAAGTAATCAAAGTACCAAGAGATGAAAAGAAAAAGAAATTGTTTAATTGCATATACTCTATTGTTGGCAGCCAGCTTAATAAACTTGAAATTTCTCATTTATGATCATAAATTTCATCTACTTGATGTTACTTGAAACCTAGTGGGAAGGCTCAGGGGATTGAAATATTAAAATAAATGGTTATAACCTATTTAGAGAGAACTGAAGGGGCAGAAGGGGAGTGGAAATGGTACTCTGTGTAAAGAGCGATATTATGTATTTCTGTATTATGGAGTACTTGAAGCAAATGATCTTAAATGCACCCTGGTTATTGTCCTGTCAGTGAAGGTGTGACATGAGGATACTGTTGACTGTCTGTTAGATATTATTGGCATGAAGTAAAATCAGGATGACCAGACCTTTAAGAACATTGTATTCCTTGAGGCAGGGCAGGAATCTACTTCTATTTAAATGGGTCATTTCAGTCAGGTAGAGTAACATTCTAACCACCTTGAATTGCCAGTATTGAAACATTTATGAATTTCCATTTAAAAAAAAAACAAAAACAACAAAAAAAAAGTGTGAATAAATACATGCTTTTTGAACAGCACAAATTTTGAACAGCAGCATATCTGAATTTTAGGGCAGAGGAAGAACAACTGATTACAGAATAAAATTAGTGGTTGTTTAGCTGTAATGATCATAGCTTGATTTCACTGTGTTGTATGCAGAAGGAGCCAAGGTCAAATAAGCAAGTAACAAATGAAAATAAAATCTATGACTATGGCTATATATAGGTAGGTAGATAAATATATGTTTGTATGTGTGCACCATATATTACTTTCAGAGAGAGAGCTGCACAGTGATTGTAATGGGCATAAGCAAAATCATCTCGGAGAAAAGCTTCTGGTTCAAATTCTGTGGATCATGCTTGGAAATGGCTTAAAGATATCTTGCTAAATCAATAATTGAGGAAAAATTTAATTCTCTCCTGCTGTTTCTGTCTCTTGCATCTGTCAAAATTGTAGAATTGCTTGGAAAAAATATTGTTAGTTCTTTAAGCTATTTCTTGTTTTGTTTAATAAGATTATTTTGAATGCAGATCAAGTTTATTTTAGTGGTTTCTTTAACGAATGACAACCCACTTTTAAAAGGATTCAAATTCCCTCAACTATAAATGAACACTAATTGTGAATTAAAAAAGTCATCTAGCAAGAAAGAAATGCACTGTTTGCCATTTTCTAATGTAATAAACAATTTAAAAATCTGTGTAAATATTTGTTTAAGCATATAATTGCTTAAGTAAGTGTGTATGGACATTTAAATGCCTTTTTCTGGTTAGCAAAAAGGAGTGCCAAGCATAGTGTAAAAGCTAATAACAAAATATTAAAATAGTTAAAATACAAGATGAAAATTTATTATTCAAAGCAGTTTTTCTCCCTTCCTAATTTAAAAAGGACTGCACTAATATGTGACACCTTGATTTACATCAATCCACTGTGTTCTAGGAGGAAAAAACACAGATGTCCTTTACAGGATGTCACTTTCTTCTGGAAGTATTGACAGAGAAAACTTGGAAGGTTGTGGTGCGTAATCAGTTGAATGCAAGTTCCTTGGGCAACAATATAGGTAAAAGCCTAAATATGATATTTGACTGCGTAAAAGAAAGTGACACTGGAGAACTGTGCCTAGTTTGGGGTCCTACATGACTTTGTGTGAAAAGAGAGGATTGGAGAAGAGGCTTAGATCAGAACCGTGAAGACGTGTACAGTGAAGGAGAGCACCCTGTTCATTGTAAGGATTCCCAAGAACTAAGTATTATTTGGGGCTAAAAATAGGGTCATTAAGATCTTTAGCCCAGGATCTATGTGCATATTTGAAAATCTAGAATTCTTAGGGATAATTTTTTGGTTCAGCCCACAGTTGTGTGGCATAGGCTGCGTGTCAGAGGCAGGGAGAGCCCTTTGGCAGGGGGTCTGTCGCCAAGTGCAGACGTGGTGGTGGGCTTGCGTGCGCCTTCATGGATTGCAGAACATCTTCAGCAATCAAAAGGGCACTGAGAGATCTGTGAGGTTTGCTATGAACTCGGGATGCCTACATTTGTCCCTTGAATTGAGGGCAATTTTTTTTTTTTTTAACCTGTCCCAAACTGGTATCCTGTAGGAAATCCCGGAGAGTTTCCTCAAGGAAAGGGATTATGTGTGGTCTTCTAGGTTTTACAGCATTTATGTGGGATGCTTCTGGAGAATAACTTGGGTCCCTGGTGTGTTATTTGGCCATCCATCGTGATTCCCATTGCTAGCTATTAAATGAGGAAGTGAAATCAAAAATATCCAGACTGATAGGAAAGCTCGCTTTACAGAGCTTCCCTGCAAGAATGTATGCAATACTCACCTATTATTCGCGTATTGATTGTTCCGCAGTGTCTCTTTGTCTCTATCTTTGCTTGCTTTGGGAGAATGTGTCTCTTTAATATTGCTTGATTAACAGTTTGCTTTCCAAAACTGACCACAAGGAAGTAAGTTAAATTCATAAAACCATGCAGTAGATTAAGCTAATCATAACAGTTTAGTCTGGCTCTATTAATAGGTAATAAATGCCTTTAAACTTTTTAATGCCTGGGAGCCATGTTAAAATATACTCAAGTTATTATTTCAGGTAATAACTATTAGTTTTTGTAGACAGTGAATAGACAGTTATTGCTCTGTGTTTTCTAATAAAATGTAGTTCTTTATTTCAAAACTTTTTTTTGGTGTGCATGGAGAATAAATTACAATTTTAAATACACAGTTAATTTCAATTTTGTATTTGTTTTGTTTTAATGCTTCAGCTTTCTTTCAGAGTTCTATAAATGTAATAAAAATGTAACTGTGGTTATATATTTATGATAATTTCATTTACATGTACTTTGAGTAATGCATGTATACCACATACTAATGAGCAAATGTGATAACACATTAGAGTTGGAATATAGAAAAGAACCCTGGTAATTAGGATGCTTGGGTACAAATTTTGACTCTGCTGCTGAACTGTTATGCTAATTTATTTTAAATTCATGATACTTGCAAATAAATGACAAAATACCTATCTGGTGCTGCATAATCAGTAACATTTTAACCAAATAATGTTTATTGAGCAGAAATTGTGCTTTTGCAAAATGCAGGAGTGAAATCCAACTTTTAAATACGATAGAATTCTAGTACACTTTGAACCTGTATGTACGTTATGTAACTATTTATATGAATTACACCTCATTAATCCTTTTTTAATTTGATCTTACTTAGGTGGTTGTTTTCAGTTTCGGGTGACATAACAGGTAAAATTTGCCTTGTTACCTTCATGAGATTTTGCCCCTTTCCAACACCAGGACACTGTACGTAGCTTGGTTGCGTGTGATCTCGCACTTAAGACCGTAAGGGATGGTGGAGAGAAGCTGGGGCTTAAAAATGGAAATGGGCAGGCGAAGCAGAAGCCAGCAAAGATGCGCATGAGGGGTCAAGTCTGGTGCAGACCTACGTCTGCAGCAGCGTAGGGCAATGGGATAACAAAGTGAGTGGAACTGCCTGGGGAGAAGAATGTTGCAGTGCTGAGGTGTGAACCCACATGGCCGGGTGAGATGGGTAGCTGTGCAGGCAGCGAATTGATTTTGGATCCTGTTGCTCTGGTTGAAACATCATTGGTGATTGATAGTCATTGACAGGTCAGATAGTCATTGGCAGGTTAATCAAAATAAGTGTGCCCCCTCCTTCTCCTTTTTTTTTTTTTTTTTTTTTTTCCCCCTACAAAATTGCCTTTTGTGGTTGTTAGTGGTAGGTTGCTATTTTAACACCTCTTATAGCAGGCAGCATCCTTGAAAAGATGACCATCAGAAAAACACCTTGGCATACAATAGAGATTAGAAGAATTGGATAGAAAAACTGGAGAAAGAGGAGGGGGGATATCCCATCCAGCAATAACACTGGTCATTAGCAATTCCTGATGTATCTGCTTTTCTAAATGGCTCTTCTAAAAATAACAGCTCATCTCGACATGTTTCTGCCTTGATCTTCCTCTGTTCCCATTTTTCCCAGATTTTGTCCTTGAGTATGCACAAACACATGCATGCACGGGCACGTGCATGTACACACACAGAAATATATAAACACACACACACATGTGTGTGTGTATATATATAAAAGGCACTACTCTAATGGCCCTGTTCCTGGCCCTATGTCAGGCTGTTTGATACCTGAAATTTAGGATTTGCTATGACAAATGTAGACTCTGTATAGCTCAAAAGTTTACCTATTCCATGACCCCAAGTGTTGATTTATTTGATTGGACAGTTGGACTTATCAGTTACTTGGAGTTATCTGTGAAGCAAGCAGCATTTTAAACCCAAATATTATTTATATTGAAAATACTTTATTGCTTCTTTAAAATTGTTTGGAGTTTGAGGGTGAACTTGACATTGCATAAATCTCTAGATAGTGGTGGTGTTTGAACAAATCTTGTACAATCTCCGTATTCGCTTAAAATTTTCAAGACAAGTATTCAAAAGATGCATCATTTAAAAGGACAAAGTTTTCACTGCTCACCAGGCTGTAAATTTCCAGGGATATTTATTCTCGCTGAACTTCAAAGAGGCTTTTAGCAGGACAAGTGCTTGCATCTTTGTGTTATTTCAAAATCTGGTGGTTTTGCTAAGAATCAAATTGTAAATGTCAGATCTGAAGAAAAGCTTGTGTGACTGAAACTTTTTTTTTTCCCCAACTACATTAGCTGGTCTAATAAAATATATTCGCTCCCCCTACACACACTTTACGTGATTTATTCCATGTGTGCTGCTATTTGCTTATTTGTGTGTTTATTTTTAAGTGTCGTTTGTATTCTAATTGAAATGCGCTTCAAAATTACCATCTGCTGTCCTGCTATGTGGATGGGGCATGCTGCAGCGGAGGTGAAGAGCTGTCGCATCAAATATTTTCCTTCTGGCTTTCACACCTTTGATATCTAGTTGCATAATTGCCGAGCAGGACCATTTCTAGGGATTGGTTGTTTTCTTTTTAACCATCCCTGTTGTCTCCCTAATGTTTACTTGTTTTTTTCCCTTTAGAGAGGCATTATCCGCCTGTGCTGATGCAAGTCTGATATGAATCTGATGAGCCAGGAGAAATCGAAAGATCAGGGTTCTACCCTTAAAGGCATCTGTTTAGGTCAAATTCAAAAATTCACTGAGATTAGGAAGAATAGAAACATCAGTTTGTTCTTGCTTTGTTTTTATGGTGTAAAATGTTTCTATACAAATAAGTGTAGCTTTTTTTTTTTTAAAAGTTTTCTACAACTTTTTCTCAAAGTAAGTAAAATACAGCAGTTCAGATAAATGACATGTGCTGAATGGATTTCTTATGATGCTTAGGTTTAATCTACTAATGCTTTTTGTTTTTGTTTAAGTGCTTTTTTTTCTCAAGTCTTTTAAGTTTGAGGGGTAGAGGAGGGGAAATTGCTCTCAAAATTAGGTTACTTTAAAAATGAACAGATCATCTGTATTCACACCGACAGTCTCTTTGGGTTGGATTGGAATAAACTGACAGAAGCTGGTGTTTGGAAATGAAACATGACGGAAAGCAGTTAGAATAAACTGCCCAGTAATTTCTCATAGTCAGGAAAAGAACACCATTAGAAAGTGGGATTTGTGCCAATAAAAAAGCAGTCAGATAAATTAATGATGATCTTGTAGTACCAGACTGTAAATTTGGTCATGTCCTCTCTTCTCTCTCTCTCTGCCTTCCTGCTAGTTATTTTGGTGTTACTGTGTGTACCAACCCAAATAGATTTCTGAGTACCAAATTCTAGGTGTTTGTCTCCTGCCAGGGCGAGCTGATTTTTTTCAAATACATTTTAATATCCTTCACTTTTCAGATGTTGTACATTTAACTTGCTCTGATGACTTAAAATATTACCTTCCCTGCTATGGATGAGACCGCGTGTGCTGTCCTCTCCATGCGGGAGCAGGTTGCTTGCTCCCGACTAGAGCAAGAGAATAGACAGGTCCCAGGCAGTGCACCTTTTCTTTATCTTGTTTTGCCCTTATACCAAAGTAGTAGGTGCAATAAATTTAATTAACTCTTTTGATATGGTGTTTGACATGTTCTTGTGACTAGTATCTCGGAGGAATCTGTGACTTCATTGGAGAAGTGAAGCCTCCATGCAGTGGTGCTACATGGAGGCTTTGGTGCTGGATGGCTTTGGCAAGATGGTGCTGTGCGGGCCCCTCATCTTTGATGGGACAGGATCCATCTGTTCTGCACCTTCCCTGGAGCTCTGCGGGGTGACATGGAGGAGCTAGGTGGTTGGGCAGAGATCGGGTCATGAAACTCAACCGCATTGTGGCATGGGGAAGCACTAGTACAGAGGGGAAGAATATTGCCCTTTCTTTTAGAATTTGAATTTATGTGTGTGTAAATATATTTTTTTTCTTTCCCTGCCTTTATCATTCCAGCAGAACGACAGATCGTGGATGTTTTGCCTGAAGCTGTGCGCTTTGTTACAACTGTAATTGAAACCTCTGTTGCATCAAAGCTTGGTATGGTAGCTGTGACCTCAGGTCTAGAAAGATGCACTTGAATCTCTTGCTTCTGTGTGTGTTTGGGTGTATGTGTGTGCCGTGTACATGCTTTTTTCTAAAGCAGCCTATGGAAATAACTATCTTTAAACTGTTCCACAATGCCAGAACACTGGACTGTGGAAACCCAGTGGCAGACCTGTGTAATCCAAGGTTACTGTTTCAGTGGCACGTATAGGTGTGTTCATGGCATTGCCAAAATCTGTTCCAAAGATGGTTATAGATTCACGGTGTCACATTGATACTGTTCTTTCACAGGAACACGAAAATAATATTCAGCCCCTGCCAGGTGATTAATTTTCTATCTCTGTTTCTGCAAGAGGAATAAAGCGTAGAAAAAATATACACCTAACCGTTGAAAGCTGGGAACTGCACAGCAGGGCTAGTTTTATGTTTTCTTAAAACTAATCCTCCTCTTAGCAAGGACTTATGTACTAGCAGTAATTGAATGGGCTGCAGGGTACACCGGGAATTGTAGTTTTCCAGTGTTTTGTGCTCTGAAGATTAATAATCTTGAAACCCTCTGAGGGAGATAAAGAGAAGATGTTCTCTGACAAATTGCTATCTTGTCTTTAGAAATGTGCTTTGAGCACTAAGTCTACCTTCAGTTCATCCCTGCAATTCTTACCTTGATCCTTAGTAATGGCAATATATTAAGCATCCAAGTTTCTCTTTCGCCTTCATCCTTCTCTGCTTTCTGCAGCTCTTTTGGGTTGTTTGAAGCATATTTCATATAAGATAGTTGCATATTTCAGGAAACTTTTTAATATGTAGAATATAAAACATTAGGGGAAAAATATTAAGAATGTTACGGTTTACTTTTGTAACAATCTAGCAATGCAGGGCTCCAATTAGACAAGTAAAACGATTGCCTTTTTATGCATTAAGGGTGTTCTAATGGCAGAGTTTTAAAAGATAATTTATATAGTCTGACCTTTTTCTCCCCATGGTTTCAACAAGGTTTTGTTACAAGCTGTTAAGTACTTATTTTTCGTCTAAGCAAAGTTGTTCCTTCAGCAGGTTAAACATCCAAATCCAGTTAGCAAGACGAAGGTGACTATCTTACTTCTTTGGCCATTTTCCTTTGCATTTGCGCTAGGGAGTTGCAGAGATTTTTATGGTTTACAGAAAAACTACAAATTCAGTATTGTTTCTGTGCTTTTAACACATACTTAAAAGTGAGGAAGAATACATATGAGTACTTAGAAAAATGTAACTTTAGGCTGGTTGGCTAAGCCACACACTCTTGCTGCCTTATTTATTTTTAACACCTTTCACATCCCTCTAGGCACTTTATAAATTTGAAAACTTGATTATATATGTGCATTGACTACTCAAGTGCATCAAGAACTACAGTGTACTAAACACACTACAACGTACTTGAGAGAAAGGAAATAGGAAAAATATTTAGCAAATTAAATCAGTAGTAGAAGATAGGCAAAATGAAATTCTGTATAGGAGAGTGTGTTCTAAAAGGCTTATCTTGATAATTTTGGTGAAGTTTAACAGTTCATCAGTAAACTGCAAGGGAGCTCTACTTTTTGCGGGGAAGTAGATAGAGGGGAGGGTGTGGTTTTCTGCTAGTTAAATGTGCAGAAATGGCTCAGTTCTGGTCAAGCTAGTGCCAGTGGTGGTGCAAAAGGAGATGGACGGGGAGGGAGGTGAAAGTGAAGCAGCTGACAGATGGATGAGGATACTTTTCTATCACAGTGAGAGCCAAAATGTTTAAAAGAAATTGATATATTGATCATCAAGCAATTGATATTGTTTCCATCATATTGCCTAGTTTTGTGGAATAGCATTCTCTAAAGATGCTTTTCCAGAACATTTGCAAACCAGATATATTCAGAAAGAGGAGAGATCTTCACAGATAACTTGCAAGACTCACCAGCACTGTCTTAGACAGTCCTGTGCAGTTTGTGAGTAGTAGTAAGATCACCGCATAAGATGTTACGGCTATAATTTGACATCTCTTTGTTAAAAGAACATTTTTTTAGATAGGCTCTTCTAATAGTTAGACTAGTTGTTTTGATTCTATCTATTGAAAGAGAGCTTATTTTTTTTGAAATTAGTGTTTGCATATGTGATTCAATTGGCAAAATTTTGTCTACCTCATTCTGTTGTTTAAAATGGGACCCGCCTGTTCTGACCCTGCCAAAAGGCGAAGCCCGCCACCCTAAAGCAGTGAGAAGAATCTTGCATTGATCGCAAGGGTAAATAATCAAAGAGTGAAAGCTGGCCCTCCCGCTACTCCTTTTGCATGTGGCTAAGAGACACGTTTCCTAAGTCAGTCCCTAGAGTCTAAACAGCAGTCAGACTGTTACCCGACATGACTTTGTAATGTTCCATATCTGCCTTCGATTATGGCAGAAGTGGCTTCATAAAATCTACTTCTCATTTCTTCTCCTTTTTAAATGGCACCACATCAAATGGTGTCCAAAATCTGACTCATTAATGAACAAAGTCTTCAAAAAATGACAGATGGAGAAAGCAAATGTTGTTAAAAATTTGTCTGAAGTATTGTAGCTGTGCTAATAGTCACTTTTTATCATAATTGGTGAAGAATTGTCTCATTTTCTTTTTAAAAAAATGTTCTTCATTGCTTTTTAGGGGACAGGTAGCATATACTTGCACTTGGTATTGTTATGGCTGTGCCATAACCAGTGTGTTGGCATGAATTTTCTCAGTTAAACAATGCAAAATGACAGATTCTCTATCACAAGAGAGCACATTTCAGAAGAAAGCATACTGAGAGCAATTACAGAAATTCTAGATGTGTTTCAAAGATTTCAATGCCTGCATTAGAATTCAGTTTGGTTTTTAAACCACAAGTCTTTATCATTGTTTAATGAAATTTCTGAATGTCTTCAAACAGGTGTAAGATGTCTTAGTTGAAACGTATCAGAGATGTTTGCAGTATGATCTTTTTTTTTCTATTAAATTCTGGGAAAAACTCTGAAATTTAAAGTACGTGTGTATGGAAGCTCGTAAGACTTGTGTTTGTTGTAGTTTTCATATTAGTTTCTCCAAACTATGTGTTTGCCTTTTTTTCTTGATTCTTGAAAGTAAGGCAGTAGGCATTTTAGTATCCGGATACTGTTTTCAATCAGGAATATCCTTGACTGTAATGTCCTTTTCAATTATAAAATAGCATTCTGCTTTTACGCTGAGTATTAAATAAATTTAAAAATAGGATCAGCATGACTAAAATAAGATCTTTTTGTTAAAATTTATGTGTGTGCATACAGAAATACAGCATTTCTATGTCTAAGCTACAAAACAGTAATATAGATGGATTCTTGCAGTACTTGTGATTTTTCTTTTATGTAGTTTGACATAAAGACAAATATGTACTTTCCTTTAGATATTAAACCCACTATCTCACCTGTGAGAAGTTGTAAAATTATATCCCTTTAAAAGAGAATACATCAATCTGCAAAAAAGACATCTGCAAGACAAGGTCTTTCTTATTTCTTTCTTCCTAAGTGTATCCAAAAGCAAAGAGAAATATACAGAATTCAAGCCAGTATGAAGATTGCATCAAATACTGGGAATCCTCTAATTTTACTGTATAGCTATGAAATATATGAACACTTCCCCCCCCCCATCCTCCACATTCTTTAGGCATACAATAAAGACATGTTTTCTTTCTTCTCAAAAAGTACTTTTCAAAAGGACCTATATTAAGGGATGTTACTGCAAATTTAAAGGATTTAAAGGTTTCTAGTGGTATCACAAATAGTATAACATTATTTGTTGAGGAAGCAGCTTTTAAAATTGACTGCAGTCAATTTTTCCATGTGTATTTTTTTCTTTCTTTCTTTAAATCTGGTCTATCAAACTATCATTAACAATTTGCTATTTTCAGAACTTTACATCTTAATACCTGAAGCATTCACCCAGGAGGAGGAAGGCCAAAGATTTCTGTTTTTTCCCTTTTTCGTAGAGGACTTTTGTGTTTATCTCATCAGTTTTGAAAGCAGAACTATAGAGTATTTTTCCAACTATACCCTTAATTTAGAAACAGTTTTATAATATTGCAACTTGCTGAAAAAAAATCATAACATTTTCCTGTTAATTTGTTTTTGTATAGCTACACCATTTTCAGTTGCTATCTTGCTATGATTCCGTTAAGTACAGTTCAAGCCCCAACTGAAAAAGCATTGAAATGGAGGGTGGTCCTGACTTCTTTTTATTTCGTTGTTCATTTAAACTAGGGATGAAGTCAACTGTTCATTTTTACAACTATTCACAGCGGTAGAGTTCTTGTCATTTCAATCCATTACCCAAATTGGATCAGAGAGTAGAAGGAATGTGAGTGGTCTTAAAACGTGAAAAGGAGATCTTTCTGCTTTTAACTGTGCGCTGGCAAGGGTGAGATGAGCCATACTCGGCCATTGTAATACCTGGAGTTCGGATGAAATTCATGAAGGGCCTTGCTGCCCTAGGGGGGACAAGCAGTAGCTTTTGAGGCTGTGTGTTGCGAAGAGCTCAGGGTTTGGTTGACATCTTGTCTTTGGAAAACCCGTGAGCTATACCCAAATGTGAAGCACCGAGCTGCATTGTTTTCTGACCTTGAAAGCATTTTCAGCAGCATTTTTCAAGCCTTGCCTTTGGTTTTAGGAATCATTTTGGAAAGAGGGGATACTGGTTTATTTAAGAGAATCATAGCTCAGTTTTTCATTCCCAAATCATTTTGCAAATCATTTGTTCAAATCATTTAATTGATATTTAATTACTTATGTTCCAGTGTGAGGGGGAATAAAAAAAGATGCAGTTTGGAAAGGTTCCTGCATATTTGGAACTGTGTAGATATGCATTGCTTTGTTCCATGTCAAAATAATCACAAAAGTGAAAATGATCATATTTAACTCTCACTAAATTCAGTGTGTATCTGTCTGCAGGTATGCAAAGACCTCATTAAACAAGGAGTGTAATGTATAAATTTACCTCAGTGTACTTATTTTTTGTGCTATGTGAGTCTGTACTGTAAGTGTAGTGTACGATTAATTTTATCGGTAAGTGCCTATTACTTTTGAGTATTTCTGCATATTTTGAGTTTCTTGAAATGGAATGGTGTACTGCAAAGCAATGCTTGGGATACCTTTAAGCTATTGCAAAAAGGTGGTTGGTGTAGTTTTCTGCTAGGCTGTGCATTTTTGTCATAGCTGGAGGAACACTGAATGTAAATAGATTTTATAAGAAATATTTTCAGAGGGAGAGGGAAGTGAAAATTTATGATTCGTTATTTGCAGAATAACATATTTTTCCTTCCAGTGTTTTTTTTTTCTTATTTTTTGGCAATTATGAACTTCAACTTATTTTTTGCTAGAACTAATTCTTGTGTGTATATGCAAAATTTGCTTTCATTTTCATTTTCATTTGAAATCCTCTACTTATTTCCAAAAATTATTTAATTTCTACCATGCTTCGGTATCCCATCGAAGTGGGGGAAAGAAGAAAAAGCAAATCATCTTTTTACCCCTCTATATACAACATTGAAATCTGCATCCATTTAATTTAGATCAGAATTTAATTTAGATTTAGATTAATTTAAATTTTATTTATTTTTATGTGTGTATATATATATATATATTTTAACTTCGGATTTATTTATTTATTTATTTTTCTGCACATCGCAAGGCACTGAGCACACTATTGATCTTGAGCCTGGTTCTTGGCAATTGCCAAGAGCCCTTTCTGAGGGCTCATGTACTTTTGAACGGAGGTCTCTATTTCAATTTGCCAACTTTTCTTAGCGTGGGAGAGTGGGAGCTAATGGTAGGAGCAGAGCTGTTCTGCCTAGGGCTCGGAGGGTTTCTCTCCATTAGCTGAGCTGCATTCTTCTGCCTTGTCTGGGGTAAGGCAGCCTTTGATGGATCTTTTAATATGAGTATCATCTTCCAACGCGAAGCAGGGGAATGGATTAGCCTAGAGGGTAGAAGAAGGGTTCTCTAAGATTGCATTTTAAGGAGGACACTGCTGCCAATTCTGCTTCTTCATAGCCTTTTCTTGAGTTTTGCCTGCACAATTTTGTAAGTGCATTAGTAGCTTTGAAGTAATTTTCTACTGTTAGATGTTAAAATAACTAGTTTCACAGTCTTTAGTGTCTTTAGTTCATTAGATCCTATCCTTAGGTGTCACAATGCTTGGATATATGAGAAACATATAGGAAAATATTTATATTTTTGCTTGGTGCTTTGAAAGAGTATTGTTTTTGTTTGTTTGTTTTGAGTCAGAGGACTTTTCTCTATCCCAGTATCTGTAGTCCCCCAGATTGGGTCTTAAGTCATTAAATACCTGAACAAAAGTGATAAGATCGTAATTTTGTGTATGAACTGAAAGTTATGATAGAATGTAAGAATCTCAAGTAAGGCAAAATCAGAAGTAAAAAGGTGCTGTTGGGGTAGGATAAACCTTGGGGCAGAGTTTAAATTGTGTTTTTGAATTTACTGGGATTTCCCTTGTGAAGTTTCTGGAGGTATCAGAAAGAAATAAAACGTTGCTATAGTTCTGCTGTGCTGAAATTCTTAAAGGGGGTAAAGGAAAAAGAGGTTTCTTCTCTATGATCATTAGAACAACAAAGAGTTGCATTAACATGTTTTGTTTTAAAGAAGAAACAAACCAACTGTTGGTCAGTGAGGTAAATGCAGTACAAAGTAAAACATCCTGCTATTACAAAATAAATCTAAGGTGATGTCTAGAGAGACATGTACAGTGGGGAAAATAAGGTCCAGAAAGAGACCGAGAAGAAGAGTTATCTTAAAACGAACTGAAAGCGACACCTTCTGTACCTGCGCCATGGTACTGGTGCGCGGCAGTGGCCGCAGCTAACGGGGCAGCATGCGGGACGTGGACCAGGTGCTTCTCCAAACTCCCAGCACGCCCGCGAACAGCGAGGGTGTTGCACGTGTCGGTGGGACTCTCTCTAGCCCTCGTTACGTGCAGCGGTGCAAAGTCTACGTGTTTGTTTTGGTGGGGCCTGGGAAGCACTGGTGGAGCAGGGCGTGCTGCACAGCACCCAGCCGCGCTCGTGACTGCTCTGCCCGCGTGTCGTGTCTGGGCTCTGCAGAGTGAGGGGCAGCTCGTGCTCCAGGCGTCTTTGGGGAATCTCCGTGACGTGGCTTGGTTTCTTTACGCTCAAGGGCTGCAAACGCCGGTTTCTATCAAAGCCGGGGCTGTTTGGTGGGCGATGGTCTCCCTGTGCCATGGTTTTAGTAAAGCAGAACTGGAGGCTGCCTTAGGGCTGTTTTTCTGCGCCTGCTTGTCCCCCTTGCACAGACGTGCAGAGCCTTGCAGGGGAAACCAGGGTGGCAGGGCAGTGCCCACCGGGGCATTGCTGATCAAAATAAGACCCACGTGCTCTTGGTGTGCACTTGTGTGGGGTTCTTTGGCCTTTCGTTTGTTCCTTTTTTATTATTTTTATTTTTCTAAGCCTGAATTGTTCAATATAATTTCTTTCTCCTTCAACAAGCATGGCTGAAAGCACTTTTTTGTTAATATTACTGAGGTGTTTTACTGCAGCAGTGGTGGTTATTACAAGACTACTACATTTTGGCTAACAAATGCAATAAATGTGATGAAAATCCCCCTGTGTTTTACATTTCACTGCATAACATGTTTATATAACATGTTAAACACTTCTGTCTAAAGAATAGCTTTCCGCAAAGGTAAAATGTATTTTCCATGGTGCTTTTTAGAGTTACTGTGGGAAACTAATTCCTTCTCACTTCTCTCTCTCCACATATCTAAATCCACATTTCCCAGTACTTAAAAGCACGCGTTTCCTTATTTTCCTGTCCTGCTTTGAAGTATAATTTTTCAGTGTGTCTTTCGTTTTTATGAGGTGAGAGGTTGTTATCCAGAGGATACGGCATTCGTAACGCTGGAGAAGTCGAAAGTGCAGGGGGGCGAAATGGCTGGGCCTCGGTGCTGGAGCGCGCGGCTGTGCAAGCGCTTATTTGGCTTTTTGTATTCCTGCCCCGTCTGTTTGTGGTGTTTAATGTTCTAACATCTCTCTGGCTGGTTGGATCCATATGTCATTCGAATGGGAACCTGTGCTTTGCCATTGGCCTAACAGCCAGTCAGCCATGGAGTACAGTGATAAAATTATGAAAACTGTGTCTCTGTTCATTGGACCAGCAGAATTTACAAGCATTTCCCTCGATGTGGCTAAACACAATGTTGCTGTGCCTTGGCTCACACGGCAGTTTCTGCTGGATTATAAGCCTTGTCACTTTTGTATCTTCCTTCTCTTTTTGTCTTTTTTTTTCTCTCTTCCTCTTCTTTTTTATTTATAGATGTGTGCTCCTTGCGGATGAAGTCAAGAGTCAGCTGCCTGAATGCTTTGATGGTTACCAAAATAACAACTTTATATATTTAAAATAAAGCAAGCAGGACTTAGTTTATGATAAATGACATTTTGCTGCTGCTTGGTTCTGTTGATGTATTTAACAGTCAATATGAGAAATGTTATTTATATGCAGATTCTGTTTACTTCAGTATTATTTGTAAAGCAATACTTTGTGATGATAAAGCCATGTCAGTGAAGTCGTGTTTTTGCTTCATAGCTTCCTTTTTGTGGTATGCGACACCTAAGAGATACGTAATTCAAACATAAATATTATTTGACATAAGAGAATAAAACTATTTTCAGCTTAGGAGAAAAAAAAAACTGTTAGAACTTTAAAAGCTGTTTCTCAAAATCACCGCTGTCAAATTGAAAATAAATTTCTGCTGTAGCGTAGCCTTACTTTTTTTGAATGTGGTTGAAGTATCATGTGAAGAATCAATTCAGCCCATAAAAATAGTGGAATATGCTTGCTGGTATTTGTAAGTCAAACCGAACTCTGCAACGCTAATATTTTAGCAAAGTAAAATTTTGCTGAAATAGCTTTGGTTTTTGTTTCTCTCTTTCTTTGGTTCAGTTTAGAAACCCATGACAAGTTTAATTAAAACTATCACGGTTCTTTTACCGTTTTCCATTCTGATAGCATTCACTGCAGTTCTCACATGTGAAGGAAGAAGTTGCTGTTTAAACCTGGAAGTAAGCACAGAATGTCTGCTACAGTGAATATGCTGAAATACCAGTGAAAAACTCATTGACCAGTATTGCTTGTTTCTCTGATTGTGATTTTGATGGTACCTCTTCATAAAAATTTTCCCCTTTTAGCTAAATAAACTTGCACTAAGAAGAAAAACAGAGAAGGAATAAATTTTTATATATACATATGTATATGTATACATAGCAATAGTGTAGTGTACTTTTATTTTATTTGAACTACAGCTGTGTTTACGTACTTCTGACAAAAGTAGAAAAAAGCACCTGAGAATGGCTGGTGGGAAAGTCTGGTTCCTGCTTTGTCTTCCAGATTGTTGCAGATCCCTTGTATCAGAACTTGCTAACAAAGTCAGGGCTGGCGTTGTGCATCAGAGCAAAAGGTTGTGGAGATCCTTCTTTCAGACATCTCGGAGCTCTTCCTGGGCTTTCTGCTATCCTTCCTGTGCTGTTTGGGTTTGATGGTGATAATGTAACTGTGGGCTTGTCTTTCACATTGATAGTTGCTGGAATCTTAAAACTTAATTCTGTGTTTATTTGCTGTTTATTTGACACTGAAATCTTGCGCTTCTTTATAGAGTGTAGACAAACCCATTTTCCTTGCTCCACGGATATCACCTATACATCTCAGCTCACACTTACATGTCTACTTTACCAATTTTGCTAGTACCTTTAGTCCCATTTAGCTCAGCAGGACAACTCATCTGATGAAAATTTAAAAATGCATAGCAGTTTGCAGAATTCGTGGCTAAGTAACATGGAATGAAAATAAATGAAAAAGTGAGCAAGAAAAATATATAGAAAAGATTGAGGATTGTTCCTAATTTGTAGGGTTTCTTTGAAAGTAATATATGTATTTCAACTGGGACTTCTGTTATGGTTTATTTTTATTATACACCTTAATAAATTATATGAATCCAAAGCACTTACTATAAAAGTCTTATATGTTGCGAGTCCATCTGCAGTGCTGTTTGCAAGATTCTGCAAAGCACTGTACTGCATTGTGTCTCTACCCTGGTTATGTGCTGAATTTCTTTCTGACTCCTTTTATATTACTGCACTTGAGAGAGGTTTTTGTTTGCTAGTTGGAACAGAAGCTGAAGAGGATATTTAATGAAAGGGTAGTCAAGTAGGCATAATAAATTTTCAAAATTTATTTGAAAACCTACCTCCCAATTGAGGGAGGGTAAAGATTTACAGTACGTCATAAAAATATTTTTTTTTCTTTTTGGAACACCAAAACTTTTGGGGCTCACAAAGCTTCTCTTACTAAAGGGCAGTGAAGGAGCCACTTATAACGGAACAAGATGGGGTTTTTTTGACGAATGAGATTATTTTTAGAGCAGTTACAAGTAACAAAAAAGCAACAAAAAAAGCAACAAACAATGCTTTCTATATATTTTTTCCTTTGATATAGAGATGGGTTACTTTGGGTGGTGATTGTGTTTCTTTACCTTTCCAGAGATGCACTGCACTAAATCAGCTTGACTTTTTACTCAAGTGAGCAGGTATCTGTTCCCAGAAAGAACATTGAGGAAGCCAGCTGGCATTTAATTTAAAATGTAATATAGCAATATGTTTCTTATGAGGTGAGATTATAAAATCAGTTGTTTTTAAGAGTCCTCAGATTATAACTTCCTTTGAAAAAAATCTAACCCAAAACATTAAATAATATTTTCTAAACGCTTTCAAATTTCCAGGCTTAACAGAGCGTATATCTTTACATTTGAAGACAGCTTCTTATCTTAGATTGATAATTTAGTGACATTCAGCACATATCGGAGCTGTTGAGAGAATTGGATTATGAAGATTTGTAGATTGCTTTTAACAACATAGACTATTAATTTATTTTACCTTTCGAATGTTCCTCTTAGTTTGAAATGTTTCTTTTTAAAGAGCTGTTATATTTTATCGTAAAGCATTCTTGCTTTCACTGCAAGAGTATATTTATTACAACTTCCCTTCTAGGTGAAATGTGATGATATCAACTTTTCCCATCTATTTTAAATGTAGTAAAAGGGACACATTTTGCAAGCACCCTAGTGTATATATATGAGGAAAAGGGAAAAACAGGTAGATATTCAAAGTGTTCTACAATGGACCCTTATCCAATAGAAACTTTCCTTATCCTGTAACGTAAAATAGAAATTCCCACATCTCATTGAAGTGAATGCCTTTCATTTTACACACACACATGCACACACAACCAATAACACTTTAAATATCCATTTCCTCCTTTGTAATGTTTTATAGATCTTTGGTATTTGTGGTTGCTGTGTTTTCATGGGCTTGAATGATCTTAGTTTGAATCATAAATGTTTTACTGCTTTCTTGGCCCGCTATATAGTTTTTTTTTTTTTTTTCCAAATATTGTTATCTTGGTAAGTATATGCTAGAACATGCAATAGTTTTGTATTTATGCTCAGTAAAATTGCAGCTTTTGAAAGATTCTAGGAAATTTGGAACTGGGGGAACTTGGTTTATTTCAAAGAAAAAAATAAAAGAAGAGCTGAGGTGAAGCTGAAGGACTGGAGTGTGGAAAAGCAGAGATTAGAGCAGGGTATTTTTTTTAAAAAAAATTGCCATGTTATATGATGTTCCTGTTCCTCCCCCTTATCTCCCTCCCCCTTTCCCTGTGTACTGAATACTTAAAATGGGTCAGTTTGGCTGCACGTGTTGTTTAAAATATCCTACAACTGGACTGTTAAATGAAACAACAACATCAGCATAAAACACACAGACCATATTAGGTCTGTGAGAGTTAGTTAGAAGTGAGTCCAGGTTATCAATAAATACCCAAATCAAAGTGGATTTATTCTATAGATCTCTCACTTTGCAGTGAACTAACAGTGGTTTTGAGCTCCAGTCTCCTTCTCATCACACAGTAACGATTCCCAGTTTGTGCTGTTCGTGTTTTCTCCTTTTCTTTCTTCTAACTCCCCTAGCGCAGCTTTTTCCATCCAGCATTCACTGCACATGTTCCAGTCATGAGGTTACAAAGCTGACATTGCAGTCTCAGCAGAGGTTATCTCTTTAAAATTCCCTAAAATTCCCCTTTGGCACATCCAGTTTGGCAGCTGGGTTTCTGTAGGAAACTGATGGAGCCACCCCCTCCCCTTATGTCCTTTATAAAAATAGAAATCTATTAAACCTCTGGCCAGAAGGGCATATGGGTAAGTGGCTCCCTCCAAAACAGACAGTGTTTCTTGCTAAGCTTTTTTGCTCAGTTTTATACTCCCGCGAAAATCAGATTTATATATTTCAGAACCAGCTAAATTGTGAAAATACCTGCTTTTAAAATTGAAATATTACTTACCCCTTATTCAGGAGATAATGTGAACCCTCTACCTTGAGGGGTTTATACAGCTCTTGAGAAATATTCACCAGTTGTTTGAAATATTTTAATAGCTATGCAACTATAAATTCAGAAGCTTAATGTAAAATTAGAAGCTCGTTCTTGAACAACGCTATATCCAATAAAGACCTCAGAGAAAGAATTGCAAAGCCAGCTTGGAAACTCGGATATACCAACCAAAATACAGAAGTGATCCCTTACCAAATAATACTCAAAACCTAAAACAAACTGGCGTCTTCCACTTGGGTTTTGCAGAGTAGCTCTCCTTTCATGCAGAAGTGTTCCTGAAATACAGTAACTACTTGTTTCTCCTTTTTGCAAGGAAGGAAGAAGAGACAAAGCTGTTGCACACCCACCAGTGCTGTTTTCCCCTGGGGCACCGTCATTGGTGAGGGCTGCAATAACTCCTCTGCTACTTAAAATGTTGTGGCAGAAGTCGGACATTGTGAGTTTTGAGCAAGACACCCCAAAAGCCACTGTCCTCCCTGAAAGCTCCTTTTGTGCTTCATTTTGTGCTGCAGCCTTCCTCTGGTACCTGTGTCTTAGATGTCTGGACATGTACGTTGTCCTGGGGAGCGGAGCCTCCGCATCTGTTACAAATGGATTGTAATAAATTGTTCTTTCCGTTTTTTCTTTTGTGTGCATGTTAGTCAAATGATCCTTTAGGGCAGTAGCTGTTCTAGGAGCAGGGGCTGCACTGAAAGTTTCCCCATTTGAGCTGAATGTGCTGGCACCACTCTGAACTCCTGCCGAGCAGGCTCCTGCATCAGACATGCCCGTTGCAAACCTCCTCCCTGGCCCAGGGCCCCGATCCTCCCTACAGTAGGAATCCCTTATTGACCCAGTGTCACCAAGAGCAGCGCCGGGCTCGTTGCTGGTACTTTGTGCACAGGGCACGTTTTGGGAAGGTGGGATCTGTGGATTTGGAGTGGCAGCTTGAGGAGGGCCGAGGAAAACAACACCAGAGGGTACTGCTTGGTGGCAGCCAAAGCTGGCCCAGCTGGCAGCTGCAGTGCTACTTCCTTATGTCGCTTCTGGGTGCCTCTGAGCACTTTGAGTCGTCTCCATGCACGAAGCTAGGAGAAAGCTGTTCACTGCTTCCCTGCCCTTTTACTGTCTAGGGTATGGCACAAAAGGTGAACACCCTCACAGTGTGCTGGTGCCTTCCCAAAAAAGGGATTCCAAGAGGTATGTCTGATGCAGGAGCCTGCTCGGCAGGAGTTCGGAGTGGTGTCTGTGCTCGGCATTTCCCTTAGAATAGCCGTGAATGTCTCCCTTCTGGGATCCTGCACTTGTTGATCACCTTTGGAAGAGCTTAGCAGTTTCTCTGTAGGCCCTGCAGAGATCTGCTTGGTACTGGTGACCTCTCTTGGAGTCTGGGGATGCTGGGTAGCTGCTCCTCATCTTCATGTTGATGGTCAGTAGGAAATGACCACAAGCACCTGGCACTAAATCTTGTTTGACTTGCACAGAGCATTTCATTTTCTTATTTGGTGTTACCAGGTATATTTCTTATTTTTATTGAGGAAAAGTTAACTGTACTTGCAAATGTGGCTTGATGAACCATCCTTGAGTCAGTCTGATGCTCTTCTTTCTGTATTTTTTTTTATTTTATCTATATATTTTTTTACAGAAGTAGTACTTCTAGCTTTTTGTTATGATTGCAATTTTGACCATTCCTGATTTCCCAACGTCTCATTAATTAGCATCTTGATACAGGTAAAATAATTGTGCTCATTTATTAACATCTTGATATACAGGTAAAATAAATGTGTTCTTACTCCACATCCACTAGAATTTCTTTAAAACAACAAAATTGTTCTAATAATCTGTGTCAATACAAGAAGCTGTGTGTGTGTGTGTGTGTGTGTGTGTGTGTGTGTGTGTGTGTGTGTGTAATTTTAACCTTCCTGTGTGGAAAAAAGGCATACTAAATCACGTGAGCCCTTGTAATCCATTTCAGTGCAAAGTCAGATGGGTTTACATAGATTTATCTTGTTTACCAGTGAGTAAAGAAATACATGTACGCAACTTAGAAAAGGAAAAAGAAACAAAACAAAAACCAAACCTACAGAGGTCAACAGCCACATCATGCAGCCTTTTTGTAGCCCGAAGTGAGGATGCAGAGCACTGAACATGCAAGGAACATTTGTGGGGGACAGAAGGGGCTGTGAGTAGGCTGGAGTGCAATGAGGAAGCTGTCGGGTCCCGCTTGTGTTGCGCAGACAGCTGTAATCTCCTCCCTGAACTGTGTCTGGGCCCCTTTTGGAATCAGCAGCAAAGACAAAGGCGACAGCAAGGAAGCCCGGCTACCTTTATGGTGCCAAGGGGAGCCCAGTGAAGCACTGAGCTTCCTGCCTGTCTGACTTCCCACAATATGTAACTGCGCTGGGCAGCTCCCACCGCTCCTTCCGATGTGGGTGTCTTGGAGCACAATGTTAGAACAAAGTTGATTGGTTTCTTTGTTTTGAACTGGAAGATTTCCTCTTAATGCGGCTGTTGTGTCAAAAGGCTCTTCTGGACTTTACGGTGTGGAGGTATTGAACGTTCCTGGTGAATCCTTTAAAGTGTTTCAAAGTGCATAATTGGGGCACTTGAGTGTAAAGCTACAATTATACACTTGTGTGTTAATTCTCTGTACAGAGAGATGTGACTTCAATCTGGCCATAAATAAGAAGGAAGCATCGTACTGCAAGCATTGGAATTTGTTTTGTGAGAGCTTCAGCAAAATAGGTGTTCAGATAATAGTCTGAAATGACCAAACTGGGTGATTGTGTTGTGGGATTTTTTTGTTGTTGTGTTTTTTTTTTTGTTTGTTTTTGGTTTTGTTTCCTTTAAGCTTTCAAGAACGGAAGGAACATGTATGAATGTATAGGACGTGCTTGAGTGCCTTCAAAGAATAGTAGGTATTATAATGATTTGACTGATGGAGCACAATATTTGAGTTAAGCTTATCTGTAATATATCAGTTTTTTTGGTTTTGCTTTTGTTTTTAAACTAATAGGTTGGCATAGAATAAATGAACTTGTTGGTTGATCCTTCCTATTTCTTTTTTAAAGTTAACTTTTTTTAATCAATCAAAACAGGTCATTTTTAATGAGTAGTGTTATAGCTATGAAGTTTCTTGTTTATTTTTCTATTCTATCTTGAAAATTTTTGAGCTTATTGTTACATAAATTGGATTATCTGTATCCAGATACTTACATTTAGCTGATATTTCAAAGCCTTACTTGTGGTAACTGATATAAGGAATAATTTACAATAATCATCTTATTTTGAGTATAATGAAAAATGTAATTATTTAAGGAATTATTATGTGCTATATGGTTTCAGCTGTGAATTTTTAAGATTGATGTCTTTGATGTTTCTGTCAGGGTTCTTTTGATGTTTTGCAGTGCTAAGCAATAGGTCAAATTAAATAATAGAAATGGAATAATTCAAATATCTAAACTCTGTGGGTACAACTAGGGGTTTGAAAATTTTCTTTTAAAATTACTTGCAGCAATATTTGAAGTCACAGCTACATTAGAGTAGCGTTTGGACCATTATATAAGTACTCTTATTCAAGAGGCTGACTTCTTTTCTAATCTGTTCCTGATAGAAAAGGGGAAAGAAAAGCACAGGAAAGATTTAAGTCTCTTTTTCTTATTGCTGTTGCTAAACTCTAATGAAGGATTTTTTGAGGGGTTTATTTAATTTATTTATTTTTAAGTAAATATAAGTGCTGCCTAGTCTGTGCCTGTAGGATTGTTGTGAGGCAGCACTGTGGGGCTGGGTCTTGACCTTAGGCAGCCTGTTTATCATCACCCAGCACGACATTATGCTGGGCTGGTAGTCTTAACATAGTCAAGTTCCTTTATGCATTTGGTTGACCCAGGCACTCTGTACGCCTCGGAAGTCGAGGCTACGGGGAATTTTCAGTCTCCAGATGAATGGTAGGGTTTGGATTTTGGTGTGTATAAGTGACTGAATTTGACCCAAATTGCTGAGCATAAGCAGTAGCTATGGGAGGCAGTGCCTTTGCCTTTTGTGTGCTGACCTCCTGCGCACCGGGCGCTCACTGGGACTGAAATCCCTCATGAGCCCCGACCATGTGTGGCAGCGTTTCTTCTGCTGAACCCCTCCAGTTTGGACATGCCTCTTGGCTCCTCAGGTCGTGTCTCAGTACAGAGTTTTGGTGTCTTTATAGCAGCTCCATGTTGTTAAATCCTTCACAATCACCCTGATCCTCAGGGAAGCTGTGGTGCAAGAAGAGGGGAAAAACAAAAAACTGGACCTCGTCTGCCTCCCCATAGGGCTCAGCCCTGGGGTGCCCCTGGGCAGGTCATTGTCCCTGGGGGTGCTTGTGGGCACTGTTTTGTGCAGAGAGAAAGGAATAACGAGGAAAGGAGAAGGAAAATACATCTTCTACCCTGAACAATACTGGGGGGAAGGAGGAAAACCCAAGGATGTGCAAGGTGTTGAGGGAGCAATTGGAAACAGAGTGTCTGTATATTCCTCCTTTTCTCCCTACTGCAGTTCAATGAGGATATTTTCATTTCTTCCAGTTCTCTAGATTGTATGCCAGGAGAATTGCAGAATGAAAGTCATTATACGAGCTGGCTTTTTTTAGTCTCCAGTAGTTTAGTGTTTGTGAGTCTCTCTATATAAATGTACACAAATGAAGAGTTACTCATGTGGTCCGGCAACCTGCTATTCAAACTCATTCCGTATCTCTCGTGTTCTTTGTGTTCTTTGCCTTTGAAGGTTTAAATGTACACCACATAAACATTTTTCTTCAGACAAGAGTCTAGGGTGTCATGTTCTTTTTTAATCATATTATTATTTGAGAAATAGCAGTCAAAACCATAAACTTTCCTTTTCCTGGAAGATAAATGGCAAAAGCAGTATTTGGGGACCAGAGGCTGTTTGGCAGTCTGTTTATTACAGTCAGTCACAGATATACACAAAGTGCCCTGTAAAAAGTTATTTTTGTTGTTGCATGGTTCAAAATTAGGCTTAACATAATTATTTTCATTTTCTTTAAATAACAGCTGGCACTTCATAGATGAGCTTTATGCTATTAATGCTGTGTGAGGTGAGGTTTCTCACACTTTGCTGAAGCGCATTGTAGGGGTCAGGTCAAGCTGTCTTTCAGTATGGCATTTCTGATGTGCGTTCATTGTGCAGGTTTGTAAAATGGAAATCAAATACCAAAGTAGATTATATGACTACTTTTAATCGATTTAGTCACTAAAAAAAGAAGGCACAGTATGAGAATGGATGTTTTCTGTGAGATGTCATTTAAGAGTGTATGTTTATAAGCATTAAGATTTTTCTTAATTTAAATACAGTATATAAAAATTGCACTTCTCCAGCTTTTATTGCAAATTTTCAGTCTCCTGCTGATGCTGGTCTGAGGGGATCGATGCCCTTATTGAAACCTCTTACTGAAGTGTAGCATATTCTCCTGCTTAACTTACAGAAAGAATCAAAATTAATTTCTTTGTTGTGCTAGTCTGAACTGTAATGCAATATACAAATAAACAACATGAGGCTATTGTATGAGGAAGAAAAATCTTCCTATTGTTTTTAGACACAACGTTTATTTCTCCCTTGAAATTAATTTTAGCTCAACCAAAAACAAATTCTCTAGCCTCATTTTCTTTTTCCCTCTTTGTTTGCTGCTAGAAGGGGAAGGTAGAAGTGGGAGGTGGTTGTGATATTGGCATAGATTTAGCATTTACAGCAGAGGTAGTTTTCATCAATTTCTGACAAGGGAATCAAAGTGTTCTTTTTTGGAAGGAGAGATATTGCCTTTCCTTATAAATGATGGACTATTTTGTGGTAGTAGTCTTTATTTATTTGGCTCTCATCATGAAAGAATAGCAAACTTATTCAAAATCTCAGTACATCAAAAATATGTCAATACATAAAACATAAGTACCATACCATACTATGCTGTATGCAAAAAAGCTATGTTAATAAGATGTGAAGGTTGCAGAGCTAAGAAGTCAGAAAACATAAATGATAAGATTCTAGCAGCCATATTAACTGAGCCACATTTCATATCCTCTATATTTTATGAAATACCTTGAACAACATAAATCAGAAATAGAAGGTACTATATGTGTGCAACAAGGCTCAGTTAATGTTACTTTTGGAACCTTCACATTTATATTTCCTGACTGGAGAGGGCTGTTGGTGGTGATTGTTGTTGTTTTAATTGTGTAATCTTAATATTTTGCATCCTATTTTTTTGGTTTCTCTTCTTTAAAACAGAAGAAAATTGCCTGTACTAATAATGAGTTAGGTCATGTTTCTTTGATTTAAACAACAGTATCATGCATTATGTCTCTCATTGTGTAGAGAACACCTCACAACAGGTATGTATTCGATGCCATATGCATTGCTGTGGCAACTAGTGTGATCACATTGCTGTACCCTTTTTGAGGGAAAGGGGACTGCAGACACCTGTTTGAAGTCCTCTGCCTTCTGTCCTGCTCATTACAGTTGTATAGAGCATGGCTGCATTGCACGCTGCAGCGTGTTTTGAAGAGACTTGAGCTACATTTTAAAATGAAGTAGGCTGTCTACAGGAGCGGGGATCTCCATGTGACCTAATTCAGCTTGCTACAGAGCAAGGCAGATTAGCCTAGCGTGGATTTTAGTGTAGGCTGCTCGCAATAACTGAGCTAGTTTGCAAATCTCTATACTGCGGTACAGCCTACAAAGTAGGCGTGCATTTAATGACTCTGCAAAATCTGTATCTTGCAAGGTCTGGAATCAGGATTATTTGTGCTGTGATATTAAAAAATATGTTTTTCATCCTTGTGCTTCATTGCGCTGGGTCATAGGGTGGGCCAGTATCAGGCCCAATCTATTTTTAAGGATCTTAATGAAATTTTAAAGTTCATACTTCAACATAAAGTCAGGCAGTCTAGGAAAGACAGTAACATAGGTTAACATTGTGACCAACGTGTTGTCAAGGGTCAAAGCTAAGTGATGAGAAATAAGAGAATGTATGAATAAAATACATTAATTTCAGGATTTCTGATTAATAGTCCTGACATTAACACAGAGCTTTTTACTTAGTGCCTTTGTGGATTTTTTTTTTGTCGTAGAATGAGAAGGTCTTTCAGCCTTCGTAAAGACCATGCATATGTGTGTGTGTGTGTGTGTGTGTGTGTGTGTGCGCGCACAAGTTGGCCAGAGAAGGGAGGCCACAGGGTACTGACTCTGGTAGAACCTTCACTGCGGCTCAGTGTGTGCCAAAGGATTTTGCTGTGCTGTAAAAGCATGTTGTTTCCCTCTTTCTGTATCCAGCTAAACTTACCAATGAAGGGCTCTATTTATATTAACTAGAAAGCTCAAAATATGTCCTTTTTTTTTTTAAGTAACAAAATTATAGAAGGATTCAGATTCCCTTGCAACTTTGTATTCAGAACTATGGAAAAAAATGAGTTGTTTGAATGTTTTGAGGGAAAATGTTTATGTTTTGACGGAGATCTGTCTTTCAAAATTTAACACCAAAAGAGTAGATGTTTCAGAAAATTACATGAGTTTTATTTGAAGACTTAATGGGAAGCGTGACAACCTTATTTATAACTATCACTGAAGTGGCCACTGTAGACTTAAAGAATTAGAATTAAATTTGGATATGACATGTTTTTGACTGCAAGAATATCCTTTTTAAAGACTTAGAACTAAGTACATTTTTTTCTTTATTTTTTTTTCTGAGAATCCCAATCACTATACATTCTACAATTTAAATTCCATGTAATTATAGTATTGTAGTTGCTAGGAAAGTGGAATCTTACCAATGGTTGCGTTTTTGCAACCAGTACTTAATTCTCAACATTGAGCTTGGTTTCAGCCTTTCTCAGCAAAAGAGGCTGTTGAATCGGGCAGTGTCACTCCTTTTCCTGCCCTGCCCTTTGGAGTTCAGCTTTTCTTCTTCCCAGAAGTGTGGCTGAACGTGCAGCAGGCAAAGGGCGCTTCTCCCCCCTCTCGCACTTTCCTTTCATCACTTTAGGACCAGTCTATTAGGACAACATGGTTTAAGACTCCTGGACTCTGCTGTTGTCTACTGGTGATTTATTTCAGTGTCTGTCTCCCTCCTAGGGAGCCAGGTAGGTGGTGAAGCAACAGCTAGTGTTGCCAGGGCTGTTCTCTTCTCAACAGCCGTCAGCATGTCCTGGTCACTGAGGTGGTCAGGCAGTTCCCCGAGTGATTTGGCAGAGATTTCCTTGTGACCATGGAACATGTGAAAGTTCTTCCATTACTGAGTGGATCTAACTCTTCAGATGGTTTAAAAATGCAGTAACAGCATATTGCTGGTATTATTAGTGTGTACCTATGCTAACACACTAATTCTGTTACATTTTAATTTTTAAAATTATTATAATAGCTGTAATGCTGTCTAATGATCCTTCTCCTTTGACATCAGTTATGGATTATGCGTGCAAACATTGCTTAAAACTTCCATTACTATTGAGGTATTACCTGGACAAAGAATGTCTGCTACAAGACCCCTTATTCAAGCAAGAATTAAAGATAATGGGCCAAGTTATAGGTTTAATTGGATTTCTCCCAGCTCTTCATTCTAGCTGCCAATTTCATTCCTCTTTTATTCTCATCCTTTCTTCCTTAGAAGCTGGAGTGGTTTAATCACTGATGGTCAGTCATACTTCTCTCAAAATAATGATATTTCCACTGTGCAAGTCAAATAGGAGGTAAAGGAATTATTACAGCTTCTGTTCTCAAGCTGGAAATAAATTCAAGCTCAGATCCATTCTGTCTGTAGTGTACAAAGAATGGTGGTGTTACCACGGGCACGCTAACGCTTCCCAAATTCTACTTTCCTGGCTTGCGTGGCCTATGGAGAACATGCTCCAAGGGTGTAAGACAGAGAGACATTGCCTTACGAAGGAAAAGGATGCTTGGGTCACTCACTCCAAGCATTGTTAAGTAATTGACTTCAGATCTGTTTTGTTCCAGGGAGATTTTAATTAAGATCTTTTTATATGCTGTTTAATAAACATTTGTCCATAAGCGGCATCTTGTGATCCCCATCTGTAAAGCAGAAGGATTAATTTGCATGTTGTTTTTTATTATTTATTTTAAGTAGCAACAGAAATTATACTGTGTGTTTTGCTAGAGCAGTGGTTGTGGATCTCTGCACTGAAGAATATGGAGTATATAAATAGTCTTGGTTGAGAGAGTATGGAGGAAAACTCTAACATAAATAGCTATTATATAAGATCACTAAAAGAATTCAAAGACTTTTTTTTAATAACAATGTGTAGAAGTAGATTTCTAGGGATAACAATTTAAGAAACTGCAGCAATCTCAGACATCTTGCAGGCTATATTTTCATCCTATTTATCTCAGGGGATAAATACGTGTTAAATACGTGTAAAGAGTTGATTAGAACATAGCTACACTGGGTTAGATATGAAGATCATGTAGTTCATGAGAAGACTTCAATTGGATGCCTAGAAAAGAGCAAGAACAAGGCAAATATATGATGGTTCCCCCTAAAACTCTTCAAACCTCCAACTGTTTTCAGCTCTAGGACTTCCGGAGCCAGATGCGTCTTTACATACTTGAAACTCCTCAGAGGATCTGTCTTTTGTGAAATTGTCCAGTCTTCATGTGAGCCCATGTAAACTTTCAGCATTCAGAACATCCTTTGGCAGGGAGTTTCAGATGTCTGCTACCCCCTTGGCTAGGGAATTTACCTCCCTTTTGCTTTGAAATTTTCTTCAACCAGGTTCATTCGATGCCTCCTGCTTGTTCGTTTCTCTCACTTCATTGTCTGTCTTCTAGACTTGAAGAGTGCTGGGTAATTTACCCCCTTTGGATGGAAATTGTTCCATGCCTTTGATTGTTCCTGTGATAGCTCTCAGGACATTTGTGTTTGATCTAATAAGTTTGCAAAAGTAGTTTTGATGTTTCCTAATGGTGATCTTCATCTTGCTTGTACTGATCTATGCAGAACAGTCATCAGTCCTTTACAGTCTTGAAATAATCAGATCTCTTCTGTGGTATCTGGAGTATGGACTCAAAATAAATAAATAAATAAATAAAAATAAAAGTTGCACATTTCATACCAGGACCATACCAATTAAGACCTGTGGGTGATACTGTATGGTTTTGAGCATTACCTGTCAGTTTGCTCCATAGCCCCATCAGTTTCAGATACGCCCTTAGAGTTCTTCTCAATTACCATTCCGGCATGGGAATATACCCAAGATTTTTCCATAGTTCACTACAGTGCAAAAAAGTCATTAAGTTTCTCTGAGGGCCCTGTTTTCTCCGAATTTCCTTTTATACCATGATCATCACTTGGCACTTCAAACTCTCTGGCAGACCTCCTGCTCCTCATGTGTTTGAAGAATGATTTATTACTCATTTGATTCCCCTTCATAGCTGTTAGTCCAACTCATTCTGGCCTGCCTTACTTCATTTATTACATTTAAAGTGCTAGAGTTTACAGTCTTTTCTGTGTTCTTCATTTTGACTTGATTTTGGCTTTTTGAAGAATGCTATTTAGCTTCTAGCAACCTACTGTGAGCCATGCTTACATCCCTTTGGTCTTTCCAAGTCTGTTGGTAGGTGGTGGACTTCAGTTCTGTGCTTTGTGTGTGGTTGGTCATTAAGCAACTTTGTTGCAGTCAGGTTTTCATTCTCTAGCTGTCTAATAAATTCATTTTAACAAAAATTCTCCATTTTATGTAGTTATAGGTTTTGAAGTTAAGCACAAGCACGGTAGTTCGCTTAGTTTTCGTTGCTCTTGTGTAACTAATGCTCTACGGAAACGTGTTATGGCCACTGTCATGTATCAGCTCTGCAGCCGTAGGGCAGAGTAGGTGGTAACCTGTGCTGCTGGGGGCTAAACCAAGCTGCACGTCTCCTTACACAGGTGCCCAGAGCAGCAGCTCCGTGGAACAGCCTTTGGCAGTCACCTGGTCACCGCATCATATTCCCCTTGCTCAGCCTGCCCGCGGCCTGTGGAAACCTCCCGCTACCATTTTGTACCCCGTGTAGCTGGTCTCGCTCAGCGTGGCGCTGTCAGAGCCGCCGCGGCCGGACCGTGCGTCGTGACGGTCCTGGCACTGGTTTCTCCCGACTAATCCATGTGGTTGGTAACCCCAGGCCTCTGGCCCTTGTTGAGGCGGGGGTTTGTTTTGATGTGTTTCTAAATGCGCCGTAGTGGTAGTGTGGCTTCCCCACTAGTTGTCTCTCCTGTGTGTTCGGTGACCTGGGGTGATACAGAAGAGGTGTGGACATTTGTTTTGTGGAAACAATTTTTGTGGAAAAATGTTTTTACCAAATTGGTCCTATGACTGCTGTGCCAGTGCTTTTGTTTGAGGTTTGGTTTTCTAGTGCTCCCAGCCTTTGTGCAAAAGCCAGTGTATTTTGGGCTTGCTTCTTGTCACCCGCTTAGTCTGAAGTCGATTTTCCTATTTTCATTTTTTCTTTTTCTCACAGTCCTCAGTTGATGGCCCAGAATCTTCATGCCTTTACTTGTAATAAAACTTGAACCCTGTGTTTCTTCTAAACCCTTCTCTTCAGTTAAAATCAAGAAAGTGTTTTTTTTTTGTTTTGTTTTGCTTTTTTTGAAAAGATACCAGCAACCTTGTTCCTGTGTTTGAGTGACCTCCGGCCATCCTGTACAAATATCTTTACTGCAGAAATGCTCCAGTTCTGATGAAACTAACTTCTTGCTCTTACACCATGTTGTCAGCCAGGCATTTAAGATCAGTATCTCCTTGCTTCCCTAGCCTATATTTTGCTGTGAGGATCTGCTCCTTTCCCTTCCCAGTGTTACTGGGGCCCAGGTGGGCCGTGCCATAGACTTCTGCTTCTCACTTCCTAGGAGGTGGTCGAGGTGCTGTGGCTGTTGCTGCCAGCAGGCGCATTGCCACGTGGTTTCGGCTCTGACCACCGACTCCAGCTGTTTCTTTGCCCAGTGGTAATTCCAACAAACCCATTTTAGTTAGCATTTTTACTGTGCATCATTTTACCTGTGCATCAGGAGAGGAGCGGGTGTTTCAGAAGGGGTTAATTTGGTCACAATCTTAGTTGCCTGGCAGGTGAGGGTGAAGGAAAAGGAAGTGCAAGCGAAGCCTGGGGTTGTAGTGCTGATACTGGGAGTTTGCAAGAAGGACGGCTATCAAATTCTGACAGAAGTAATAGGAACAAATTAAGTTGTGATAGTAAAAACAACAGCTTGTTCTTGGACATAGAATTTTAAAAGCATGTTTAAATTTGGCTTTATATTATTATTATTGCCTAGCAAATATTGCTGCATGAATGTAATCAGTTAACCTTAGGCTGAATGGGCATGTATTTATATGTTCAGTAAACAGATTTATCTATGTATCAGAGACTCAATGGGAACAATTCAGATATCTAAGCATTGGTATGTAGTACCATTTCAGATATCCTGAGATATCCAAGTCATCTGCATAGGACAGAGAAGTTTGGATTTGAGAGATCCATCCTAGAAAGGAGAAATCCTGTGTTTTATCTGTCATCTGAAATAATATAAAATACAATTGTTGGGCTGGGGAGTCACAAGCCCCTGAAATAGGGGCAATGTGAGCTTGTTGGATGTCTGATTTATAAAATACTACAATTTTTTTTTTATTGTATGAAATACGTGTTTATTTGCCCATTAGTAGGATGGGTAGCAGGTTATTTTGTGTTGCACTGTTCACTTGAATTTGTTATTCTGTTTTTGTTTGTTTGTTTTCCCAAAAGATGCGTCTTAGCAAGGGAATAGTCTGAGAAAGATTGAACTTGACAAAAAAAACCAAAAACTGCCCAACCACAACTATTTTTGTGGAAAGTTTAAACACATGTGGATATAGAATTAAAAATTTGGGGCTTCTTGGCAAGAGATTTCACAAGAAAAATAGTACATTTCTCTTTCAAAGACTATTTTAGAGCTATGCCTTCTTTCTATGGTTTTAATTTTGGATGACTACCTTAAATAATTATTTTCTAGATCTACCTGAAAAGTGTGCCTATGGATAACTACCATATTTAAAATAACTGTTTCTGCATTTTGAAGCTGGATATATAGGATTGTGATGTTCAAAGCATAGGATTTTGCTTAGATTTTTTCCCTGAAAAGCAGAGCTCTATGCAGTTTCTATAGAGCTCAGGCTGGTGTTCTGCAAGAGGATCTAAGGACTTGCACTTACCCTTGAGTGAAAGAGTGGAGCCAGGCTCACAGCTGAGGGCATCACCTGCGCTGAGGTTAGCACATAGCTGTAACCTGCCTCAGCTTCATGTTATCCCGTGTTTTGACTCATATTCTTGCTTTACTTGACTCTCCTAACAGATCCCGCCTCAGTATGGTCAGCAAGGTGTAAGCGGCTACTGCCAGCAGGGCCAGCAACCCTATTACAACCAGCAGCCACAGCCTCAGCATCTGCCACCCCAGGCACAGTATCTGTCGCAGGCCCAGCAGAGGTACCAGGCTCAGCAGGTAAGCACAGTCTCCCATTGCTCACAGTCACCCTGGAGCATGAAATATAAAAGCATTCTGTGTAAAAACAAACAAAACTCAACCCCACCCCACCTCTTCATAAGGTAGTGCAGTTAAAAACAAAGTTAAGGAATCAAACAACATGTGTTTGAAATGTCTTGGGGGATATACACACAAATACACATGCGCACACTTTCAGGGCTTGTTTTCATTCAGTTTGTTTGAATAAAACCAATTTATATACCACAATAGCTGTTAATTGTGGGTGGAGTTTGTTTTTTGTTTTGTTTTGTTTCTTTGTTTTCCAAAAAAAAAGCTGCAGCAGTTTCTTGATCAGATGTCAGGGAAAGTTAGAGATTTTTTTTTTGGTTTTTGTCCTATTTTCCCTTCATTGCATTATTATTGTTTTTAAGAAGACAGATGCTATTGATAGCTGCCGTATCTAATACGGAGACATGGGTTTTGGTTTTCACTTTGTTTCATTTTTGAGGCAATTAGAGAAGTTAAAGACCTTTTGGAACTGGTTTGTCAAGGGAACCACTTAAGACATATTTTTAATTGATATTAAATGTATGAATTTGAATGTTTTCAGTTTGCGAACCCAGTTAGTTAAACTGCGAAATTCAATACTTGTTGCAGTTCTTCAATTTTGTATGTCAATCATTAAATGATATATATATATATATATATATATATGTACACACACACACATATATTTTAAGATCTACTTCTAAGAGCTTGAGAAATAGCTCAAATTTATGTACGGAACAAATCTTAGATATCTGTAGTTCATGCTGCTATATTTGTTGGCCAAGTTCTGTCCACAGGCTCAGCTCTCAATCACGGGGAGATGATTTGGAAGTGGAAGGATGAAACTAAAGTGTACTTGCCATCTTGGGAAATTTAGGAAAAGTGAGTTGCTCAACCCTGGGTATTAATGGAAGCATCATCACTTTTTGCAGATGCCTGGGGAATTCTGTCAGTCTTGGTTGATTATCATTTTAGAATAATGCTGGTGCAATGTAGAAATCTGAACTTGAAATAAAAACAGAGTTTAAAATAAACTAACAAAAGATGCTGTAAGTAGCAGTGATACAGGAGGCTTCACTCCTTTGATTTTTAAAATCAAGTTATGATAATTTGATGGTGTAATTGCATGTTAATTTTTCTTCATCTACATTCTAAAAATTCCACTGAGAATTAACTTTTTTCATTAAAATGCTGGGTCGTTTATGAAATTGAATTAATTGTATCTGTGATATTTTTGAAAATGTCACGTCTTTCCATCTTTTGACTTATATGTAACTGTGATTTTAAAAATTGCAGTTTTGTCTTTTTATTTTTCTTATTTTTCACTTTGGCATTAAATGCCTAGTTTCTTTACTACTTATAAATATCATGTATATTATATATATGAGTCTTAGTAGTTTAAGACCTAATAATATGGTTAATGAAGTAGCAGTAGTAATAGGGAATCTTAATTTCTAAGGAAACACAACTCCTTCTACATGTTCATATCACAGTTTGCAAAATTAAATTGTTGCTGCCTTAGACACATCATCATATTTTACATGTCAGTTGAATGGATTGAGAATTTCAGTTTAAAAAATACATGAAACATGCCGACAGCAGAAGGACATATGAAAATAGACATAAATCAGTATCTTGTTAATATACGTTCCAATTGCATATTTTGTGCCACAATAGTGAGCAAAGTGAAGGTTTGTGCAGTGAAGTAAAGGTTATCATAAATAAGGTGTAACCAAAATGAGAGGAAAGCCTCCTGTACATTACAAATTGTCTATAACTGAGAAAAAGAGAAAACCATGATTTCACAGGTAGGAGAAAACATTAGCCTCCCTGTAGTCAAGCAATTTCACCAAGGATTTGAGGATCAGTTGGAAGAATGTCTAAATCCATGTATCAGGATGGCCTCAAATTTGGCAGGCCAGAATTTGTAATTTTGTGTTTTACATCAACTCCTCAAGTACATCAGCCTTGCATTAGACATGGTTTGGTGTGGGAATTGTTCTGGAAATCATTCATGGCTTGTGAACTTGCGAATATGGCTTGGTAGATTATCCTGTTCTTCTTTAGTGACCAACCTTTATTAAATTTTGAACTGTAATATCAGGGTCTGAATTATGCACGAATATTTTTATGCAGAGGTAAGTATTTTATACAGATGATAAAACACAACTGGAGTTACTTCAAAGAGCAGTATTCCTTCATACCTTGCGACTCATTTTCTTTTCGCCTTTTCTGAACTAGTTCCTTGTCTGGTTCCATAAGCTTTTCTCAAGAAGGCTTATTAGGCTGATCATCTCCTCTATTATGTTTCTCTGTAAAACTTCCCCATTCTGTTCTTACTCCTCCAAATCAGCAGTTTGGGAATTGATAATTTAAAGACGAAATTCCTAAATCAAAAGAAATGGAAGTCTGTTCTTTTGAAACCTTAGCAGCAGTGTTCGTACTCTGTTGATGATCCAGGTAGAGTTACAGTGAAACAGTAAGCTGTCAGTGTGGGATGTGGAAACTAACACTGGCAGGAACCCGAGAATGTATAGCAAATTCTGCTGCTGAAATAGAGGTTTTCAATTCTCTCTCCTTATAGGAGATTATCTTTTGAAAAATCATTTAAAAGCTACAGTTGTTTAAAATTTTAGCAAGAGAAATAGGAGGAGATAAACAATTTAAAGAGTGCAAAGGGCTGAGTTCCCTGAATTTCATAGATTGTGGAGCCTTAAGAAGAGAAGGCTCAGAGAGATCTTACAGATCTTACTGGTTATTGTTTACTTCTGGCTAATGGAAGGATGTGGAGAAAGCAGAGATGAGTACTTTGCAGGAGGCGTGGATAGAAGTTGGGACATGAGAATTCCAATTCAATAAAAGAAAAAAAAAACAATGTTACCATGACGATTTTCAATAACCAGGAAAGATAGGTCCAAAGAAGCTGTTTGATCCCTGTCCTTGGAAATGCTCAAAATTTGACTGAATGAGGAAGCATTGAAGCTAGAAAATGCCCATGTCCAAAGATTGGATCTATCAGTTGTCCTTAGTTTTGCTGTTCTTCTCAATCTGCAGGTGAATTTCACCCATGTTTTCTGCACTCTTCACTCATTCCCCCATCCAAAATTATTATTAGTAAGCCCTAGCATTGAACATCTTTGACGAGTATATAAAGGCAATCGTTTCAGAATTTGGCCTCAGGAGAATAAAATGGCCTTAGAAGACCTTTTTCCTGCATGCTGAATAGCCAGAATTATGGAATACTAGAAATACATCTTTTTCCTGGACAGCATGATTGGATAATAATCCAGAAGAAAATGCCTCTAATAATAATACTGAAGTAGTATTCCATCAGTCATGGATCATTGTTGTTATGGACATTATTGTTATGGTTGTTCTATGGATACGTAGCAGAGAGGCTGTCTTTACCTCAAAGAGTTTGCAGTCTGTATAACAAAAGTGGCAACAGATGAAGTTGGATCAGTAAGGAGGTGTAAATTAAAAGGACAGTAGTGTACAGAGTGACAAAACAGCAGTCTAAAGCGACACCAATATTCCAGTTTCAGAGTGTATGCTATTAACATGGAAGACATTCAGTTGGGCAGAATATTCCTGTTATTATATTATTACCACGGGCAATTGAGCGTTTGATGAATTTCCAGAGGCACTGAATGTTTACTCAAATCATGATACTAATCCTCAAACGAAGGCCAAATGGCCATAGCTTTTGCATGAGATAGTCCTTTATTTCTGTAGTGTTGACTATGGTACCTGCCTTCTTGGCTAGGGAAGTAATTTTGAAGCCACCTAAAAGACTCTTTATTTTTGCAAAAAAAATCTGCAAAAAATAAGATTCCACCTCCACATGGGCTGTAAGCAGCTGACTTCAAAATGTCTATGTTGGTATCTGAGGAGTCTTCCTAATTCTGTATTTCTTTACGAAATTTGAGGGTAGGCTGTATTGCTGTCAGAAATATATAAGGCAGTGCCTTACTGTACATGTTTCCTGAACTCTGGGGCATAAGGTGCTTTGGAAGAAGCAAGTCACTGTTTTTTCTGTTGTCTGTCTTTGACTCTATTTATGTGGCATGTCAAGCTTTCTGTAATGTTGAAGAGCTGCTTCTAGTTTAAGATTCAAGTTCATATTGAATAGACATGAAATAAGTAGAAATTATGACAATTGCTGTGAAAGACTGTTGAGGTTTGGGTGGCACAAATTCTCCCAATTAGTAACAGGTAAACACAAATTATTTTTACTCCACTTTGTGATTAGGGAGAAACAAAAGCTATATCTGCTATTAAAGATACTGCAGGAAGAGAAAATTAAAATTTTTCTATTCTCCTTGTTCTTATATGAAAAAAAAATCATGTATACATTTTCTCATTTTTGGGGGGGGGGGGGAAGCCTTGAAAAATGTGTGGGTTTTCTATTATTATTATTACTTATTTTTATTTAAAAGCAGTCTTAAATATTAAGGGATTCCCAATACAGATAGGAGCATGCCCCATGCAATTCCATCAGCCTTTCTATCCTGGCCTGTGCAGGCTTTTGTGGATCCTAGTCTGTTCCCGCTACACTTGGAAGTGAACTAGCTGGAAGCATAGGGGAGCAGCTGTAAGCTGGAGAAGTTTCGTGCTCTGTTTTAGGGTAAATAAACCTTCTCCCTGATTGCACTCTTTGCAGTTGAACTGGTTTTATTTCACGATGGAGAAGAGCAGTGTCAAACTGGGGGAAAAGATGCTTCCCTGTAATTTGTTTGCTTTTTCTAATATTTCTTCCTTTCCTTACTTCCTTTGTAGGTTTATGTGTATGTATTTACTTTGGAGGTTATCAAGGCTGAATAGTGCTTATTCTGGATGGATGGTGGACTTTTTCTTGCCATCAATTTCCTTTTATGTAAAATCTTGTAGTGTGATGATCAGATATTTGATTTTGAGAAGAAAAGTGATACAAAACTTCATACAGATAGTGTTTTGGTTTCACTGTTTTAGAAAGAAGTGAGAGCACTTCTGTATCCAGCTATTGCACTTAATACTGTGCCGTGGAACTGGCGGTGTTCTTCCCTTCTCGTGTATAATGAAAGCGTGAAACCATTGCTCCTTACCCTTGACTCAGTATGCAATCTTGTCAGTAAAAGTAAACAGATGAAGTAATCTGGGGCACCGTTCCACTGACCTGTGACTTTCTATTCTTCTAATCAGCATAGAGGGGAAGAGGGAGAGTGGAATTTATTTCAATGTTTGAGTTGCTGTGCAAGTTGTTTAAAACTTTGTTAAATTGACTGTGTGATGTTGGGGAAGACAGCGCGTTTTGTAAGAGGTGATTTGATGGTAATACTGGCTTAGGTTATTATAGATCCAGGTGTTGCTTACAACAGCATCAGCCATTCCTTCTTCATAGCAGGAGCCTGTTGTATAAAAACTACTTGTCGAAGAGCTTTGCTTTAAGCAAATTTATTGTGGTAGCAGATTTACTGATCTTTAGCTATTGCCAATAGATGTAGATATCCTCTATTTTACAAAGAAAAAAATATATTTATTTATTTTTACCTTTACTGCTTTTTAAAAGGAGGAGACAAAAAAAAGCAAGCAAGAAGAAGATGTGCTACACTACTACGGAATTGCCCTTGGCAGGGTTTTTCATCTTGAAATGGCATGTAAATGAATAAATGCTTCAGTTGTTTTTGCAGTTTTAAATCTTTTGCCATAAGTAGAAGTGATATTTTGCTCAAGAATGTCATGTAATTGCAAGCTTAAACTGTCATCATTAAACATTATTTTGTTAAGATAGTCTGATGTATATTTTGGGTTCTTATGCTTTCCAACTGGCTTTTAAAGAGCCGTGTTTATGTATTTTGTTTTTTTATGTAGCATGTGTTCATATGTATCAAGAGAGGATCATGCCTTTGAGGTTTAATGTGTTATTTTTATGAGTTGGGACTCTACCACTTTTTTGACAGTTCAAATGGATCCGCAAAATAATTATAGTCTCACTAAAACAAAAGCAGGGATTTTATTCTTCACCTGTTATTGTTATCCTGAAGTCGTCTTTTGTTTTAAGCTTTCCTGGATGCTTTTTGCTTGTGAGATTTCAGAATAGAATGGGAAAATGTTGAGTCGTTTTCTCGCATGCAATTTTGAGATCAAAAGGGAGGAAAAAAAGGTGTTAGATGTTCGAGGTGGGGCACTGGTGTGTGCTGTTATGGGGCATTGGTCTTTCTGGCTAACACTGGTGTTAGCCAGAGACGGTATGCATGTATTTTCAAACCATATGCTTGTGGTTACTGTGATTTCTGTAAATGCCTTAACGGAAGAGTCAGGTAATGCAGGCGCGGTGTTCAGTATGCTTTATTTAAAAGAAGGAAACGTTTTATAAACAAGCAAACAAACAGAACCTCCTCCCTATCAGGCTTTACTAAAACATTCTAAAACCTGGCCAAAACCTTGTTTTTCTCCCTTGTATAGACAACACCTTTTGATTCGTTTGAGATTATTTTTGTGAACTGCAAACGCAGAGCAAAACGGCCGCGTTTTTATTTCACGAGTGGAGCAGGGCACTGGAGCCGGGCTCAGTCCAGGCCAGTAAGGTTTTCTGAACCACAGACTGGGGAGAGGGCAGGAGCGCAGGGGGGTGTGGGTGGCCCTCCCTCCCTGGTACGAACTGTGGTGGGGAACATCTCCTGCGTGAACAGGTCACAGAGCTGACGCCTGTGGGGCAGGAGGGCAGCCCGGCACAGACAGGCAGGGAGCCCCATCACACGAGGCTGCTCTGGAGGAGACCCTGCCTTGAACAAGTCTTCGCTGGGTGCCCATTGCTTTTAATAAAATGCTTATTTTGCACCAGTAACTAGGGCAAATAGATTCATTTCTGCCTTGGGTTCAGTGAAGGCCATCAATTTCAGGTTTATTTCTGAACTGCTGATGAAGTTTGAGCCTTAGTCACAAGCCCTAGGTTATCAGGTGGATGCTGCTAGGCAGGGCTCTGCGCCTGGTGTTGAGTCAGCGCAACCTGGGACGAATGAACTACTACCTGGCTGGAAGCAGTCTTCCAAAGTGTGAACAAAATGTGAAACTCATTCATCTGTTTCCATGTCCAAGCTGTATGACGTGAAACCAGCACAATTTGTGTGGTGGCATCGAGTTATTAAAGTGATTTTGGTACAATGAGGGTGAAGTTCTGTAGCAGGTGAGCTGCTGAAATTCTTTTAACATGTTTAAGTTGAGCAAAAATATCATATTGGATTACATGCAGATTTCAAATTCATTACTGAGTTGTGCCAATCATGGTCGCATGTCCAGTTTTGAGTTTTATATCTCACCACAAATCCTTTCTACAAAATCGTCACTGTCTAAAATCACTAGAAACCAGCTCAGAATTAGCAGTCAGCTGTTCTGTAGTTCAGTCTCAGTTCTGCACATTTTAAGTAAAACTCCTTTCAAAACGTATGGGGTCTTGCAAGCACCATACAGGAGCCTATAGCTTAAAGTTACAATAAAAATTGCTTCTTTTTCTCGTCCTTTTCACTGCTGTGTTTGCAGTCCCCCACCACTAGATGAACGGTTGTGCTTAATATTTGTTGTGTTACAAACCACAGGAAAATGAGGAAAGGACAAGCCAGTATATTAATCAGACACTTTCCTGTCAGGAATATAGGAAAGCATCCTTTGTGAAAGTTGGCTATTACCGTTACAGGAGAACTTGTAATCAAAATTAATGTTTAGAATAAATTGTTGCCTGTCATCATCAGCAGTGATTGACACCCCTGCTCATTGTGAGCCATAAATCCTTCATGGATTTCATTGTCTCAGCTGCACAGGTGCCTGGTGCCCAGTGTGAATTCCCAGTGACTTGAGAAACTGGGCATATTTTTAGCACAGGAGTAATTACCTTCTTTCCGAGGTAAAGAGGTACAAGGGAGAAATGCTTTAAATGGTTCCTTCAAACTGTTCAACCAAAGTTCGGAGCATTAGCAAAAGTTCCTACTTTTGTTCCTGTTACATATTTATAGAGTGATTTTTTTTTTTTTTTTTTTTTGTGAATCCAGCTCGCTTGTATTTAGTGAGCAGGCAGGTGTTGGACGAGAAAGCGGCTGGATGAAAATTCTCGCGCAGGTGTAGGTATTTTTGCCAGCTTTTTCAGCCTTCTTTCTGTGGGGTATGAAATGAGGGAAACCAGCAGTATAGCTCTATGTAAAAACATGTGTTTTGGAACGTTGAATCTTGCGTTGGCAGCCCGCCTCGGGTTGTATCAGGCTGATACCAACCTCGGCTTCGTGCATTTATAGCAGAGCCTGGAGAGTAGATTTCTGGATGGGATGGAGGGAGAACAGGCTTTCAGCAACTGACTCCAGACATACTCATCCTGGCTTTTATCTTGGCTTCTGGAAAAGCTACCAGTGGCCTGTACCTCTAAAAGTTGTTTCCTTACCTTGCTAAGAGCTGAAGTGTTTTAAAAATAAAAGAAAAAAAATATTTAGGAACCATACTTGCACGTAGTATTAGTTCATCTGTACTTTGCTTTTCTTGAGGACATATTGTTTTCAGGAAGGGTAAATTGGTTTCAACCTTTGCAGGTTCATGGATTGGAGTTAATCAGGTTTCTGCTTTTTTAAAACAAAACTCTTAGTTCATAAGTGTGATGGGCTTCTGTAGCAGCAAATAATTGTTAAACACATATGACTATTTATCTCCCTAGTTAGGGTTGCTTAATGAACTCTAGAGTTCAGTAGAACTGTGACTCCTGTTGTGCTACATCTTCTGCCTGTAATGGGAGTAGCTGATTATTGTCCACTGGGGGAATAATTCTGTTTGTTCCATGGTGTTTGTATAATTCCAGTAAATGTCAAACCTTTCTTATTTTCCTCCCCCCACAGTGATTTATATCTGTATTTATGAGATCGTAATAGGCGCTAGCTTGTCAGCCTTTGAGCGCTGTCTTCAAGAATCAAGTAACTGGAAGGAATAGGTCCAGGCAGAAAACAAGGATAATTTCCTGTAAACTCAAAGCTGAGCACAAACACAAGATTGTGGGCACACCATGAAGCAGCATTACTGGCGCTGAGGCAGTGTAGGCTTGTGTTTGCTGAAGGCTCGATGACCAGAATCGAAAGACTGCTTTTAGGCTTCAAGACAACTTTCTTGGCAGTGCCAATGCTTTAAAGAGATCATTGAGACATGATTTAGCCAGATGAAAAATAACTCTGATCTGTTGCATATGAAACCTTTAATGCCAGCGTGTATCATTGCCCCCCCCACATGTATCTGTCTCTATAGTAACTTGCATGTGCTAAGTGGTATTACTGGGAAGGGCAAAGTATTTTATATTACAAAGGATTACTACTGTTTGCTAACAAAGTGTAACAAAAATACATTTTTCTCTGTTTTAGAAGCTTCGAAAATGCAATTGAATGAAAATAATCTGTGTTTGCTTCTTAGCAATCCTGTGGCACCTTACGTTTAAAGTTCCCTATTTAAGGATGAGAAACAATTTCCCCATCTGTATCTTTCTTTACCCTGCTCAGCTAGTAACATTTTCGTGCCAAAAGTAGGCCTGTCCGTTTTCAGTTTGCAGGAGCAGTTTTGCAGCTTGGCTGTCGCTGCCTCCTCCCGAGCAGGTGCCTGGTGCATCTCTTCAGGCACAGCTACGCTGGGTGTGCTGGAGGAGATGGGTCAGGGCGCACTGCAGACCTGTTCGGCAGGGACGTGTACCACAAGCCCTGTCCTCTTCATTTTTAGTTTCATTTTCATTCCATATTTGTCTCTTTCTAAACCTAGATAGCATGTATGACCATGTTTATGAGTATGAGATGAGCAACGCATAGAGGCCCTAGGCACGATTAGGAGCTTTTTGTGAACCAAAACAAACTTAGTATATAATATCATATCAGAAACACTGAGAATTTGAGCCTCCTTAGTGTGAGCATTTGCTAAACTGGAAAGAAAGAAAAAATAATCTGGGAAAAGAAGGGAAGTCTGTCTGCTGTTCCTTCCTTTATTCCTAAGTGGACAGTTATTTGCATGCCATCCACCTCCCATTTTCTTAACAGAAACCTCTTTTTGCAAAGTATTTTAGTGCAGAGATGGCAGTGTTGTATTTAATCATTTTTACAATCTAAAAATTTAAGTATTTATCAGTAAATATCCTGAAAGGAAACTTTCTTTGTCTCAACTGCAAAACCTATGTAAAATCAGTTACAGATTTAATATGTTAAGCTTAGGGGAAAAAGTCTTGTTTATGAGTTTAAACATACGGTATGATAATCTAAATGTGTGTATTTCTCAAAAGAAAACAAAGTTCTCAAATCAGTAGTTTGGCTCTGATCCACAGAGCAGTATTATTGTTCTTATTGTTATGGAGGTATTCTTATTTCAAGTTTTTAAATTCTGATTTCTCCCAGTATTTAAATTGTAGAGGTTAATTAAAACAGTTCTTTATTCTGGAGCTACTTGGGAATATTAACCTCACAAAGCCTGCATTAAATCACTGATGTGATAGAATTACATTTGCTTTATAAGACACCCCTACATGAGCAAAGAGAAGGCAGTTTATAGTTCAATGCCATTAATTGCTTGGCATTTAGATACTGACACAGGAGTCTATTAATAAAGTTGATAGTAAAACTATTGGAATGCGGGTTTAATACAAACTCTTTTGTTCTAGGAGATTAGTAATCATAACAATTGTTGCTCCTGTTGCTGCTGCTGTTATTAGCTCAATGATTTTATTTATTTTAAGACTGAGAGAAAAATTAATATCCCAGAAATATTTTTATCTGTACATTTGAAAATCATCAATAAATACATTAAACAGATGAATTTTCCAAAAGGTACTTGCTCATAAAATAGGTGCTTGTTTAATGATTCATTAATCTGATGGCTGTTCATAGACAATGTTTTCTGCAGAAATCTTTCAAGATAAAAATATACAAATTCCATTAAAAATGAAATGCTAATAGAAGTATGATTTAAGTGCTGAAAATTGAAAAGTACTAATCAATTGGCTTTTTTCTTTAAATTTTACACATGCAGTATATATTTTAAATTTTAGTGGTCCTTTAAATTATACCTTATGGCTAGTTTCAGTGCAACAGTGTTCTTTTACAGCCTTTAAATTAACAAACATTGTATATCTATCCCCTAGGCTTGAGGAATGTAAGAGTTAGTTAATATCTTCTTAAAAGTAGTTAATAAAATTTACTGCTGTATTGTTTGCTGCCTGTATTTTCTTTAATAATTGAAGATATTCAGTGAACACTTAGTTTCTTTTTCTTTTTTGTATTTTGAATTGCTATTTTGTTGTTAAGACGTTGTATTATCCAAGTATAGGTCTCTCCTTATATTTTATATACATGCATTATCCTTTCCTTTTCCTTTTACTGTATTTCTATCCTATCATAGCAGGATTTGAAGTTTGTTTCTCAATGTGCATCTGAAATCCCAGAGAGTTTTTTTTACTTGTTGCGATCAGATATAAACACCAAAAACAAAAAAAAAAGAAACAGCAAGTCAAGGTGAATAAGATACCACTTCATAAGTGAGTTTACCTTTAGATGTTGACAAAACTACGAGGTATTTTTGTTGTGGGAGATAGGAGAATAAGTGCTGCTCTTTGTGAGACATCCCTCAATAAACCAAGCTATGGGAGAGCTCAGCCTCTCTCTCCATTTCTTCCTCTCGCTTCTTCCTGATTGCCAGATACCCACCTGAAACCCATCTTCTGTAAGATTTTAGTTTTTCTTGGTGTTTTTGCTTTTTTGGGGTTTTTGTTTTGTCTGCCAACAGAACTGACAAAGATTATCCTTTATCATCTGCACAAAAAAGGGAGGCTTATTGCTACTTTACTACCTAGCAATCCTTCACCATCTTCTGGTGACTGTCACCATTTCTTCACTGGGGTATTAGAGAGCAGCCTGCGGTCTGGTTCCAAAGAGCTCTAGAGTTTTCATCACTTCTTTTACTCTCCCTACAGCAACCCGGGTGGAAATGCTTTCTTTTGAAAAACTGCAGTTGCGGTGATGGTGGTGAAGACTTCTCAACCTCGAGGATTAAAGAAATAGTTTGTTTTTCCTCTTTAACCTGGCATTTTCTGCAGTCCGCTGAATTTCTTGTACTGCTGGGTGCTTCCTTCTGTAAATTATTGTTCTCTTTCCTCTTCTTGCTCAGAGATATTTCCCTACATGGTGGCTGGATTAAAAGGTTGATAGGCAGATTTTCTGTGGCTTCGTAGTCTATGCAGAAAGAAGGGCTGGTAACGCTGCTCATCTTTCTCCTGTAGCCAGTTCTTCTCCACCAACTGCAATGTGCAGTAACCCTTACTCACCAACCGTTCACGTTAACCAAACAATAATTTCAACTGAAAAGTTATTACAGATGTTTCTGTATCTAATCTTTACTGCTTTCTCCCATGATTCTCCAACTGATAATTAATAGGTAAGTCTCACTTCAGCCATTTCTTTTAAGAGATACTTTGGTGTAGTGTTAAGAAATAAGTCCCTGGGCTATGATATATATGTTGTCTAGAGCATAATATAGCTTCATATTTAAAGAGTGAAGGGGCAGGGAGGAACTTGCCACAGACTTTTTTTTTTTTTTTTTTTTTTAAAACCTCAGTGACGCTCTGGGTTTTTCTTAGAGTCAGAGATATTTGGGAGCCTTTAGATGAAGCCCTGGCTTTGCCCGCCAGCGCAGTTAAAGACGTGCCCCTAAGAACATGCTGAAAACATGCTCCCCAGTCGCAAGCGAGCAAGCATCATCCCTGGGTACCAAGCTCCACGAGCCTCGCGGTAGCAGCTGCTCCCAGCGCGGCTTTTTGCTCTATTCCCTAAGCCGGCTTCAGGGAGCCGCGAGCTCCGGGCGCTGCTCTGACCTCGTTTCGGAGCGAGCCCTTCTGCTCGCGAGGTGCCGCCTGCGGCCCGGCGCCATCTGCCTCCCGCCGCCCGCGCGCGGCTGCGAGCACCGTGCGCCCCATCCTCTCCAGCCCCGGCTGATGCGGCGGTGCCATCCGGCTCTGGGACCTGCTCTGGGACCGGCGCCCCGGCTCTGCGCCCGCCTGTGGCGGAGGGGATTGTTCCTGCAGTGTTTACTGAGGACCAGGCTAACAGAGTCGGGTCGCGGTAATGTGACCCGTTGTAATGTTGCCCCAGATGAATACAAAGTTAGGCCACACAAAAAAACTGCCACCACTCTTTTTTATTTTTAAGTATAACCTTGTCTGTTAAAAGGATGGGCAGGGAAAGGAAGGAGTAGGTGTAGAAAATGAAACTGCGGTTGGGCTGCGCAACCTTCTAGGGTTTTTAGGAAAAGTCCAAGAAGTTCTATAAACATGGGAGAATTCATGTAAAATTCATGTGTATTTTACCTCTTATTTCCATATTATATTTATATTTCTCAGATTGCATCTTTCAAGTTCTGTCTAGTCCATTCTCATTCAAATTCACATCTATAAAAGAGGGCTACACTGTATTTTGGGGTGAGGGGTTGCTGATAAATTAAAAATTGACAACTGTTTATCAGATGGTATAATGCCAGCCACTCAACGTAAATATAATTTTGCATTTTTTTCATCTAGAATATTACAAATATAACAGAAGAAAACTAGAAAAGATGTGTTGTTTCAGTTTAAATCCACTATTCATATGCTTTGTGATCCATAGAATGCAGTAGCTGAGATGAAGTAAAAAAGAGTACAAAAATAAGAATTTCAGAGAATGATTTAATCTCTAAGCGCTTTCTGCATCACTAACCTAACGTGGCTCCTTGAGGCCACGTAGGCAAGACATATGTAAAAATGAATTAGAGTGTTTAGGAAGAAAGATCCATCTTTCTAGTTGGTTGTCTCAAACTACCTGATATATGACTAGAAGCTACTCTGTCCAAACAAATAATGTTCTTCCTTTAAGATGTGGGAGGCATTTTTGATCCTGTCCATGTTTAGAGTGCTGTCAGTGTGTTCTATGGGGGAAAAACCTTCCAAAGTTAGATAGTTATCTTAGGAAAGCAAATATTTTACTGCGGCTCAGTCCGTAAGCCATCAAATCTTTCAGGAAATCTTCTGCATCAGCTAGTAGCTGTTACAAGTATATTTTTCCCTCTTCCTCTGCTATGTCTGGAGATTTAACTTAGTGGGCATTCTGCGATAATTGGGATTCTGAGAGGAGCAAATGGTGTTCCCATTGTGGCTGTTTATTTGAATTAGCTTGGAAAAGAGATCTAGGAAATGGTAAGTTGTTAAAATGAAGCTACAGCTATGTTGGAAGGGAAAAATTTCTTTGATGATGAAGAAGATGATAAAGTATCTAAAATATCTTTGTAACAATGAGACATCCAGACAACAGGCAAATTGTCCAGACTTCACCAGATGCTTGTTAGGTTTTCTGCCTGCGGTATTAGATAAGATTTCTGGATGAATTGCCTCGTGTTGGAAAAGAAAAGGACCTTTTCACTTTGGCACTTCCCTGAAGCTTTTGAATCCCTCTAGCACTTGCAATGAAGACTGAATTAACTGCGTAAGCTGAAGGCCTGACTATCACCTATGTTTGTGAGGGCACTACAGTCCTACGCTGGTAGGACTGTGGGAAATGATCACAGCTGAAATGAAGGACAGGATCCGTTGGCAGCCACGCTGAAGCAATAGTCAGCAGACGGCATCAGCCTATTGCAGTAGGAGCTGGGTTCTTGCTTGCTGTCTCTCAGGACAACGACCCTTTTGAGGTGCTGGTGGTAGGAGTTGGCTTAAAATGATCTACCTAGTCTGTGTATCGGCAAGAGTTGTTCACTTGGACACCTAAACGTATACTTGCAGCTCAAGAGTGGGTTACCAGTTTTGTCCCTGGGCTTAGATTTTCCTCCAAGCGCAGCTTTACCTGCAATATTTAATATGTACAGACAGGGCGGCTGTCTGTACAGTGTGCAGCCCTGGGAGGTGATGTGCTAGAGTTGGGGTAGGAGTGGGCTGTATAAAGATATACCCATTTTAGTAAGCAATATTTTTATTGTAGTTTCTGTATTGGAAGGTGGAAAGAGGAGAAAACGTGTTGGTGTAGATTTACCAACACAGAAGGAACAGATACTTTGGTGATAATAGAGAAGATCTTTGTATAGCCACTAGCATATCCCCTGCTGTCTTTCTGTTTGTAGTGTCCCTTCAGAGATGAATGAAATAATCTTGCTTGTAGGGTTGAATGCTCCTTTTGGCTGTTTTATTGAGTCCTTCCTGACCTTCCTTCTGAAGTGGTCTGGGGGAAAAATAGAAGTCAGTTTTCAATTTTACTGTTAGAATTCACGGCTCTCTTGCTTGACATCTTCTAAGGATCAGCCAACTAAATCAAGGATGCCAAAATAGTTTTTAATGAGTTTTTCAAATTCAAATCTAGTATATTACTTTGCATAAATGATTTTTTTTGTATAGCCATCATGGTACTTATCTTCCTGGGTGGTCGTGCTATCCCTCTGAAATAAATATGCTGCAGTAGAAGTGGATGAAGCCTTAATGATATTTCTCACCCAGCCCTTCTTTAAATGTGGTTTCCCCCAAAAGTTAATGATTTCACCATGCTTTCATTTTCTATTAGAAATAATTTAAACTATTTCATAACTAGATCTTATCTTCTTCAGCATAACTCTTAACAAGCATGCATTTCATCTACATTGTTTTGAGCATTTTCAGTACTGTATTCATTTGGTTTTGCAGAGAGCACATAGATGTGGGCAAACTTAGTTGTTTTAAGCTATGTCCAGTCAGACAGTGAAAATGTGACAGCAATAAATGCTGCTTGTCCAAGGGTAGGAGGTTTCCTAGATGTCCCGCTCCACAGTGGTAGCGGGACCACCTGCCTGGACCACTGTTTGGTGGGAGGCTGAGCCCGTGTGACATCTGCCCGTGCTGGAAACAGGGAGGTTTTTGGCTTTCTGCTCACCAAACCCTTCCATTAGCCAATCCTGTTCAATAATGCTTAAGAAAGCTATTGGGGGAAGTGAGTTTCCTGGCAAATTGTAAGTTGTGCCATTTTACAAAGGGGTCCAATAACTGAAAGAGTCAACAGAGAATAAGGGGGGAAGTGTTGACCTGCAAGAATTACAGGAGGGAGGAACTTTAAACTTTCTTGCAGGCTGTTATATTGGCTCAATTTGTGTCTCAAAGCCTTTGTGTTGTGAGATCTCATGCTGCTGCATTGTGGAACAATGATCTTTCAGCTGAGGAGTGATAACATTACAGACTTAATATCTACACACTGGTAAAATGAATATAATAACAACAAATAAGAGGGAAGAATGTATCCTTCCTTCCTTTTCCTTCCATACTTCACAGCATACGTAAAATTTAAGCAATGTATATACCACAGTTTGCAGAGGAAGCTTAAAATGCACATGAACTGGAGGATGTAAATAATAACCAATCTTGGTTTTGTGGCTGATAAGTGATTGTTTATCATTATTACCTAAATATAGTAGTTGCGTATTGATTGTCTTCTAAACAGCAAATCCAAATATACAGGTTTCAAGCTGCTTATATTCAGGCACAATCCATTTATCTTTGTGTCTTATCTACATGTTTTACAGTATAATTTTTTTGAAAACAATTGGAACTTCAGCTCTTTTGCAGTACATGTTTAGTACTTGCTGATTATTTGTTCCAGTGCCTTTTCCACAATATTATGGGAAAACCCTGCTTTTTTTTTTTAGTTTTTTTTTCTTCTTTTTTACAACTTTGTTGACAGCAGTGCTATAACAGCTATGATATGATTGGATTTATGCCAAGTTAGGAAGTTCTGAGTGGAAACTTTTAGCCTTCTGTTTATAAAACCTTGGATTTCTCTTTCTTGTACACCAAGAGGCTTCTTCTATGGGAGGGAGATTTTATAGTGATTTATTTAAAAAAAAAGGCTTTCATTTGAAAGCTGATATCATATACAGGTAAAATGTTGGAAGTCAAAAGGGGAAAAAAAATCAGGGGCTCTTAGGAGAAGTTTTAGCCCCGCTGTCATTGGGAGACTTATCAGCCATAGCTGTAGCACATGTGGTATCTTCTGTCTCTTCATAACAATCCCAATAAATCCATTCCTGGATGCAAGAAAGACAATGAGACAATAAGAAAGGCAATGTTCAAAATCGAACATGGGAATTGTCTGTTCCATGTATGGTGGGGTGTTGTGGTTTTTTTGTGTTTTTTTTTTTTTTTTTCCCCAATGACATACAGTTTAATATGTCCTTCCATATGTCTTATTTTTCAAAATCTTGTTCTATAATGTGCTGTATATGAAAGAAAAAAAATCAAACGCAGAAGATTTGGAGGAAGGCAGTAGATAGCTTCTCTCTTCCTTTTTTCAGTGAGAGATGACATTAAGCACTATTTTTGCTTATTAGGCCAACCTCTTGATGAAAGAGGCAGTTGCTTAATCATTATTATATTTATTATATAAATGGACTGTTTTTATTGGACAACACATAGGCTGCATTAAGTGACATCCATACCATGCGTATTCCATCTGGGAGATTCCTACATCTGAAGTTACAGAGCGAAATGCTCCTTTTGCTTCCCAAGAGCCACTTTCCAGGTTTCTGGAGATCAAAGTACCCAAGGGCTTTGCAGCACATATGAGGGAGTCCGCAGTCCACCTCATAATTGACACAGATATCTGCAGGACTTACCTTCAAGCAAGCCTAAACTAGAAGGGAACAAATTCATCGGATTTCTCCAAAGGTGGGAAAGAGAGTTGTAGATGACAAAGGATCATCTCCAGGTTTTACGTGTGCTTTTCAGGGTATAGAAAGACATTTCGCAGGTAGTCTCTGTACACTCAGCTAAAAGGAAACTCTGCTCAACACTCAGCATTTCTCCTGAAAAAGTAGGCTGCTATCCCTGCCACCCACCCCCGAAACTTCAGCAGGAAAAGGCTTTCAAATAAAATATTGCAAACATGTGGGAACAACCATGCCTGGTGCTTTGGAAGGGATTAATGGTTCTTTCAAAATATAAAACATGTTTTGCTTCCCAGGAAAATTGTTCTAATCCTGCAGTGTCTGTTTGGAAAAAGGAATAATTGTGTTCCTAAAATGATCTCTTCTAAATTGAATATTCCATTTATCTTTCTCCACCACTTTCGGTATTTCTGTTTTGTTTTGTTTGAACAAGTCGCTCTTGTTTGGTCCTTTTTTTTTCTTTTTTTTTTTTTTTCTTTTTTGTTGTTTGTTTTTTAATTAGACTAGGGGACAGACTGCTGAACCAGAAGCCCAGATCTCCGGCCGCTGGTTTATTACAGAAGTCCATGCAGTGACAACAACTAGCGTGCATGCGCATGAGTGTGCGTGTGTGTGTGTTAAATAAAAGGAAAGCAGAGGTTTGCTCATTTGTTTGCCCATTGTGCAGCTGTCCCGCACCTTTCTCCTCCTTTGTGGCGGCTGAAGGCTGCTGAATGGCGGCCTTGTGCCGCTTGTTGATTTTAAACCTCCCTGTTAATCCACAGGAACCTGCTGGTGAGCGCAGCAGGAGAGCTCTGTGACAAGTGGAAATCTGGCCGGGGGGGAGGAAGGGGGGTCGCCGGGGATAATAATCATTCAGCCATCGGCCTTTGTCACCCTTAAGCCTAATTGTTACCCTCTGCTGGTAACCGCATTGAAGTGCTGGCCTTTTAAGTGTTGCTTGATTTCGCTTGGCACCGGCTCCCCCACGGCGCGCCCGTCGTGGGCCTGCGACCCCCAGCCGGCCTGTGGTGGCCCCCGAGCCTTCCCTGCCCGCCCGCCCCAAATACCGCGGGGAGCCCGCGCCGTGGACGGGCCGCGTGGAGACCGCGCAGCGCTCGGTTCGCTCCGTCTCGAGCCGGGCACCAGCACGGGCAGGAGCAGGAGGTGGCGCAGGGGGCCCGCACGTGGGCAGCAGTCGTGGGGAGGTGGATGCCTGGCTGCAAGCGCAGCCCTTTCCAAGCAGCAGCAGCAGCAGCAGCAGCAGCAATGTGATTTTCTGCAGCTGAGGCGGTGGGGAGGGGGAAGCTTTCTGGGTCTGTTCACACCAAAGCGCGGGCAGCCTTCAGCCGCTTACCCAACCTGGAAGTGGGGGGATGGCTGAGGCAAAGGAAACCTGTAGTTGTTTTTGCAAACTTGGTCGCGGAGGGGTTGCAGAGAGAATTAATTTAAAACCAACAAAGAAGAACCTTTAAGGTGTAATATCTTTTCTAGCAGTCAGAAACTGGTTCTTCCACTTTCCTTGCCAGCCACACACGCTAATGTAGGTATTGCGCTTTCTCTTGTTTTCCTTGAAGAAGTTAGGGTAGAAGCTCCTTATGTGAAGTACAGTAGCTAAAATGCTGCCCGACCCTAGGGCTTTGCAATGGGCAAGCACCTGTAAACGTGAAGTAAGTGTGTGTTTGGGGGTGGTTGGAGGGCAAGGAGGGCTGTCTCGGCGCTCCCCCAGCCCTGTGCAGAGCGGGTTGTGTAAGGACATTTTACATAAGATTGCCCAGGCTTGTGTGGGGAGGAAAATCCCGGGGTTACTGGCACTGGCTTTGCAAGTGCTCCTGATCGAATACACTTTTCTTCTAAGCAGATGGGCACAGTAGATTTCCAGCAGATGCAGCAGGTATTTTCTGTGCTCCAGTCTGAAAGTTGTGTCAGTGGTGGCGATGGTGAAGTCAGGGTCGCTGCTGGAGTCTGATTACATGGCGTGATTACAGGGTTATTTTCAAGTCCAGTCTGGTGGCTTCTTCCACCTGGCTCAGTATTTCAGCAAAAGGTTTGATAGTATATCTGAGTATTTGGTAAATGTTTTGACCACTTTGTGCTTGCTACTCTTTTGCAATAAAAGGAGGTCATTTATGTAACAGCTTTATTTTCAGTAGTCTGTTCATCTGTGTGTTACAGTGGGATGTTTCCCAGCTTCTGGTAGCCATGTCGCCGTGCTGTTCGGATTTCTTCATGGAGCGCGAATCACACTGGTAGCTGTGCGGGCCTCATACTCCCTTCCTGAAGAGTTAACTAATAACATCTTCTGATATGAGAAAGGGATCAGTTCTCAGCTGTTATGTCTTCAGTTTTCTGTGATGTGGTTTTAACTGTCGCTGTTGAGCCTGGTTATTAATTGCGTTGCAACTGTTTTTGCAGGACATGTCTCAGGAAGGCTATGGAACCAGATCTCAACCCCCTATGGCCCCAGGAAAGCCTAACCACGAAGACTTGAACCTGATCCAGCAGGAAAGACCATCGAGCTTACCAGTAAGCATCTAACATTTCTGTTTAGTTTCTACTTTCATTTTCTAGTATTTAGAAAATGAAAACACTTAATGTAGGACTTAATTGCGTAGAGGATGAGCGGATGAGAAATATTGGAAAAAAAAATACCAAACAGAAGTAATAACTCTTTTTAAAAATACTTTGAGAGCAGAGAGCTTATATTTGAGTCGATTTTTTACTTGCACAGGCTTTTGCCCGTTCAAAAATACAATTATTCGTGCACAGCAGGGTTTGTGCACATGTGTATTTGCATACAGGAAATGGATTGATTTTTTTCCTTTTAGCTTCGGGAATTCCATGTTTCCACAAAACAATCTGATGATGAAGAGGCTTTTTTTACTCCTATCCCTTTTCTAGGGATTTCAGTAAGTTTTGGTTTAGAACATGGTCGCCATGAGTTATTTGCTGCAAACCTCAAGCACAAATAATAAGTTTGATGTGTTAATTCTGGTATGGTTAAATGCTACATTCAGAAGTCATAATGACAGTGATACTTTGGATAGATTGATCTGTTGGTTAGATGATTGTTTTGGACCAACCTCTTTTAGTTCTCTGTGCTTTCTGCTGTGGGGGAAACAGCACAAACAAAATTAATCTGCTCTGCAAAGACTTTGCAGCTGCTTGTATTTTTGAAGGTCTTACTTCACTGTAGTACACGAAAGTCCTCTCTGACCTTGTTTCTGTCTGCCTCTGCTTGGGAGGATTTTGTTTGTCTGTTGTTAGTAAAAGAGCGCGAACTTAAACAGTTTCCATCTTTTACATTGAACATACTCTAGCCATTCTAAGTGAGCTTTGACTTGGAATAATATATCATAAACCTGTTGGGTATTTCCTGTAAGTTCACTGAGTGTATATTCATTTCCAGTTGTTAGAAGGGTCCTTCTGTATGTTTACCTTATCAACTAACTTGTGAAATTCAACAGTTTGCGTATCTTAGCTCTGACATGTGCCATATTGACAACCCTTAAAAACAGAAAAAGTATTGAAAGTCAATCTATTAAGTTTTCCAGTAATGCCTAATCACTGTGTAAAATGTCATATGGTAACAGTCCTGTTTAGCACAGGCCTCACTCAGGTTTGGCTCTCCTTCTTTCTTTCCTTCTATCTCCCCCTTTGGTTCCTGGCCTCTGAATCAGGATCACCTTAATAGCTACCGTAGTAAAAAATACCTTGGAGCTTCTTTAAAAAACAACTGTCATACAATAAACAACTTCATAGCCTTTTAAAGTTGTAGCTTTAAAACTTTGGACAGTATATGTACAAGAAATGCTTTACAGGCTGTTTCAGATAAATGTATGTCTTAGGAGCAGCTGTGGAAACTGGTGTAAGAAGAGCTACTCATTTGCTTTGAGCTAATCCCGAAATCTATTTTTAAGATTTAAACAGGTCTCAAAAACAAATGTTGGCAATTAGTTTAAAAATATTAGGGAATTGAATATTTTTATTTAACTTCTTAAAAAGCCTAATCTCCCAGTTTTTCATAAGCAGTATATACTAGGGTAGGTGGAAATTAATTATTAACTAATGATCTTCTAATTTACCTGTGATTTTTGGTAAAAGACTGTCCTATTTTCAAGACATCCTCTGTCCTACCTCCCTCATCATAATATCTAAGCAGAGTATTGGGTATTATCTGTGTCCCTAAGTGTTTGGTATATTTAGTAGCTCATTATTATTCTTGGTAGGAACACGTTGGTGGTATTAATAGTGAATGTTAACCATTTTGGCCACATAGCTTAAATTGCAAGTTGAGCCTAAATGCTTTTATTCATGCTGAAAAGCTTTGATACGTATCTACAGACCACTTCATATACTCAAAAACTCTGCTGCTGGATGGGGAAGGGAATGGGAGATCTTTTCATTTTGTATTGAGGCAAGGGGTACCAAAAATAAAAAGAACTGTAGCTGTGCATATGTAGCCGTATTGTTTGTTTTCATAGTGGGAACAACCTCCCCACGATCTTATTTCCAAGTAAAATGACTTGGAAATTAGGAACAGCCCATACATTCTAACCATGGTGAACATGGTAAATGCTTTCATATATATGCTCTATATGGGGTAAGCCTGACTTCCGCATATAAACATTTTTTTCCTGAACAGAGTTCTGCATTTAGGTTTGGACTACTCATGAGAACCTGTGATCACTCTCCCTCATTTAGTATCCCTAGTTATGGTGTCATTTTGGGATGCTAAATAAAGCTGCTCAACGTTGTTCTCAGGATGTGCTGTAATGCTGCCCTTGAGGGCAGGCAGTTAAGTCTTGGTTGTCTATTGCAGTTTGAAATGACAGCAGTGTGTTGCACTTTTAATCAAGTTTGGTTATGTTTTGGTTTTTGGAAATTTGCCTGCTATGTTTTTGTTTCTTAATGGCACCGTGCAAAATCACAGCAAATGTCTAAAACCAACGAAAGAGATGTAATAATGAATGCTCAATAGTGTTCTCTGACGTGGCTTTAAAAAAAAAGAACAACCTTTTCCTGTGATAGATTTGAAGCTAGCCACTTTCTGCAGCTCTAAATGCTGACTTGTGTCATCCTTTTGGAGAGTGTTTTTCAGCAAGTTTGTGTCACAGTGAGCACAGCTAAACAGCTCAATAGTTGTTCAATTTCCTTCACACATTGTATATAAAAGTCCTGACATGAATGTTCCCATAAAGTTCAAAGCAGCCAAATTTGTAATGTGGGTTGGTAACAAATGGCTACAAACAAAATATGGCTTTATTAGCCACTTCTAATGGCCTGCCAGGTTCTATACAACGCTTGCTTTCCTTTGCCCTCAGTGCTCTGCTATCTAGAGGTTTGACCTGGAGGTCTTTGACCATGTGGAGTCTCTGAGAGCCCCAGTGAAATGTGGCACAGAATAGCACTCAGAGCACTTTTGTTGGGGTCACAATTAGAAGGAAATCTCAGGCTTTTGAGAAAACATGGCTGTTTGGTACTCTGTGAGGGAAAGGAAGTCATAAACAGAAACTGTTCCTGATTAGGGAAAAGGAAGAGAAGGGGGAGAAGCCTAAATGAGACTGTCTGGCAAACAGCTACTATAGGATTTATTTATTGAGATTCAGGGGATAATGGCAAAATACACAGATTTCTGCTAATGTGGGAAACACAGAGTAGTCTTACAGAAAAAGCATCCAAATGATAGATCTGCAAATTTGCCACTGCAGTAAAGGAGTTTGTCAGCAGCAGACTAATACTTTACCTCTAATGAATATTTTCATAAATGTTCTTGTTGGATTGTGTTGATAGGATGGAGAACAGAGAGCACAGGTGAATTTCATTTCTTTTATTGCCGTCAGCATGAAAGCCATTTAAGACGGGCAGGCGCTGGGGTTGCTTTGCTCCTTTTTGCCTGCTGTCACATGTGCTGCTGTGGGGTGTGAGGCCGATGGCTTGGCCAGGGTTTCTGTGCCCTCAGACCGTGGTTGCTGCTCATTCGTCCTTGTCGCTGCCCCCAGGGAAGCTCCATGGCTGCTCGTGCCACTGCTGGGACAGCCCATGGAGCTGCCTCAGGGAACGGAGCCAGCTGAGAAATAATCCCTCTCCTTATTTCTGCATTGGTTCTTGGCTGGAGCACTGTGTCATTGCCTGAGCAGCAGTGGGACAGCAGAGGAGGGGATGGAAACCAGGAGCTGTGGTGGGACAGTGGCGCTGCAGCAGCTCTGGTGTTTAGCCAGATCTACAGACTGTACGGTCTCACTAGAATGGTTTAAGATGGTGTCATCCTGTCAGCCAAGACAATATGAGAAAACACATGTATGTTTTTAATATGCATCTCCAGTGGTTACAGAGCTGTATGCTGAGAGAAGGTAATTCGCTTTTTTTGATAAGGTAGAGGTTTTGCCGGCTTACACCCCTAAGCCGTTTCACTTGAGGGTTTCTTCACAGAGGCAGAACAACTTTTACAAAAGAAAAAAATAGTGGCTAGCGGTGGAGGTAGGCTGCTAGTTATGCACTGTGGTGACCTGTGATGTTCAATGTCAGCCCTACCATGTGCGTGGTAGTGAGCTTGAGAGTGAGGTAGGACTCAAATAACGCATACCATTGCTTGTATAGATAGAAGTTTTGAGACATCAGTAGCTTTGTTTCATTATGCTTGGTACGTTGGAAACAGTACAGTAACGATCCTTCCTGTTGTTATTAACCACTGCAGATCTGTTCTCCCTGTTTTAGTGAACCTCTAAGGGGACAGGCAGGCCTCTGATCAGCACACACTCATTTGTTGCAGAAGAGTCCTAAATTGGATTTCAAAAACCTCAGCTGAAAACTAGTAGTGTACTATAAATGCAAAACTAGATACACTTGGATCAGGGAACAACACCATTTCTAATGCATGGTTTGGTAAGTGATAAAATACATGTGATGGTTTGGGAATCTGTTTCCCTGCCTAACTTGTAGAGCATGAATTAGACTGGAAGATTGTATCTAGCAAGTGTTCTCCATGAATAAATGTATTCAGTGGCTGAAGTCTTAATAGAGCAGAAGAATAATTTCCAGTATCATATGAGAAACCTTATTTGAAAGTTGGTAGGAGATACCTCTCTCTCTTTTCTCAGAGGTTAAACTGCTGGGGCCAGGGAATGTGGTGACATTTATACAGAGCTTAGTTTAGTAAGCCCTAATCGTGGGCAGGGTTGTGGGCACTACCATTATGTAAATATTAATCCCCACCTCAGTAGTAAAGGAGGGCTGGTGCAGCAACCCTGTCCTTTTGTAGCTCAAGGTGGAATCTGTGCAGTATGAGAGTTAGAAAATTTGATCCAAATTCAAGTGATATTGAAAAAAATAAGGGATGTTATTTTTGACTTGAGAAAGCAGAGGGAAAAATCAGTAAATGGATTCTTCGTAGTGGCAGGTGAATGTAGTTGGCAGTTGATAGATACACAGATAGTGCTTAGTAGCAACTGTGTCCTTTGGTTATTTGCTTTTGTTCATGTCTCAGTCTGAAAATAACTGGGGATATGTTAAACCACAAACAAGAAGGAAATGTGAGCATGTAATACTTGTGAATTAAATTTTCCATTGTTTTTACATCAAGTAGGATAAGACTGGTGTGTCTCTTTCGCGCTTTCCTTTCTTTTTCCTGCAATGTTGTAAAATAACTGAATGATCTTGTTTTCCTTTGTTTGGGTCAAGAAATTTTAGCTGAAAATTGTTACTCTGTGAAAGAAGATTATTGACTCAACAAGCCTTCAATTTTCAGTGAATAACACTCCCACCCTCTAGCTTCAGGAACATGTGGTGCATGCATTCTATTTTAAAGTACAGACTGTAATTTAAAACTGAGGCAGCTTGATGCCCCACTGAACTTTGTTTAAGCCTGGAATAAAAAGGGGAAAAAAAAAAAAAAAGCTTTAAGTTGCAAAGAAGTGATTAAGCTTTCACAAATGCTTTTCTTGGCCATTTTGCGTAGAACTGGAAAAAGTTGCATTTTTTTCCCCAAGTCACTTAAATTTCCAGCCAAAGGCACTTGCTAGTTGCAGCTTTCTGCTCCTGCCATTCTTGGTGGCAAAGCACATCCAGAACCGGTTTCTCTCGATCACATGTGGTATAGCCAGGTCTGTGGCGCTGCGCCCACTGAGTGTCCATGCAGGTTTAACACTGGGCTTCTGTGCACGCAAATTTCATGTGTGATTAAATAGATTCCTTTATGGAGGATCCACTTTTAAATTCAATTAAGTGCTGCTCTGGGGCAGAAGCATAATTTAAGGAGTGCAGTATGGCACAGAGCTTATGCTCTGGGCATATAGGTGAATTTAAACTCTAAAATAGGAAGTGTTGGTTCTTGAAGTTGGTATTTCTTGCTATTAAACTGTGTAATGCTAAGAGATGGTTCTGGTGTTATAATATATTTGTTATTTCATGCTTTACAAGATTGCTTGCTTTTGCTTGATAATGAACATATTTATTTAAAATGCAGTATATGCTTGTCACTGAAGTAAAAGTACTGTAAACATTATGTAAGTGCTTCATCATGTTTTTCATTTTTAAATATTCTTGTCATAACTAAATTAGTAGCTTCTTCAAGGACCTGAGAAAATTTAGTTAGACCTGAGAAAATTTGGTCTGACCCTCTAGATGAAAACCGATAAGGGATTACAGAATTCAGAAACAGTTAATGCTGGGAAAAATTTCATTCAACTAGGTCACTATGGATCTATTAAAGTACTATTGACTTTTTTATTTATTTTTTTTTCCCCCAAAGCCAATAGCAGTTTCTTGGTAGTGCTTTGACCATTTGAATAGTACTAGGGTTGACTCAGGAATTGAACAGAATTGAGTTTGGATGGTTGAACTGTTTTTCCAGGTTTTCCTTCCAGTTATTCCCTTCTCAGAGGCTACTACCCCCATAGCAGGGACAACTGAACTGCCACATCTTCCAGCTAGCCTTGGGCAGACAAGGATACTTTAATGCTTTAGGGCTGTCACCTGTAGCTGTTTGGGTGTTTCTGCACACGTGGCTCAGGTGTACCTGCTACAGGGGCAGTAACCACCTTAGCTGTCCTTTTAATCTGTCTAAATTTCCCCATTGGTGCCTTTAGGTTATGGATTTGGGAATCTTAAGATGGCTGCATTTGTTTTCACAAATTTGTTTCAGGTCTGGTGTGGGTGGGTGTGTTTTGATACCACAAAATGCACAATCCATAGAGAGTGTATAAATGCAGACATGTCTTGTCTATATTTGGCCATTTGTAAATTTTGAATTGATAGCATACTATAAATTCCATAGCTTAATCTACTCACCAGAGCCTGTCTTTGTTCATGCCTATGTGAACACTGGGATTGCCACACAGAAAGCAAGACAAAAGTGTGTTACTCATTGAAGACCATTTCAGGAAGTACCTGAGACATTGCAAACTTTTTGGTTTTGTTTTTCCTTTTATATTTACCACAAGTATTCTGGTAAGCCTTTCTTTTTTCTTTTTTTTTTAATGTAATGACTGTGTTGCTTGTGTTTGCCAGCCGCTGTGCAGCATGACCTCAGCTTCGCAGCATTGACTAAGCACAGCCGCGCACCCAGCCGGCGGCATCGGAGGGTGGACAGTGGGTGCCTTTCTTCTTCTTCCACCCTCTCTTCTCGTTTCTTTGGGAAAGCTGTTGGCTTCTGGTGCTACTAGTAGAACCTTCATTCTAAAGAACATTGCCAGTCCTTGATGTGTAGCTCGCTTATGAGTAGTCCTATAAAACTTTGTGTTTCTGTGTAAGCAGATGTTTGGGCAGTCGTGGCTAGTAGCGTGTTTCGAGGGCAGATTTCACGTGCTTTTCTCCGGTTATTGGTGATGTATCCGTAATCGCAAGGGATCCTCGGTGCCACTGTGGTATAGTGCAGCATTTCTCATGTGTGCTTTGCAGTAGTACATAAGGTGTCTGAGTCCTGTGAGACTATTCGTATTTTCCTTTATTTTTCTGAAACTTGAAGCAGCTTTTTGAATTTCCCTCTAGTTTATTTTCTTGAAATCTGAAGCCTTTCGTTATGCTTAATTCTCTGAAACCTTCCTTCCTTTGCTGGCCACTGGCTCTGCTTGCGAGGTCACTCTTGCTAAATGGGCTACCTTTCTCTAAGTTAAGCATAAATATGCAAAATAAAGGTTTTTTTTCTTCTCCTTTGAAGAGGAACGCCTTCTTTGGAAGGCACTACCTCTTAATTCACTGCAGTTTTCCTTAATGTCATACAGTTTACTTGTGCTATTACCCACAGAGTTTCAAAGATACTTCCAATTCCTGAGAACTTTATAAAGAAGGTGCTGCTTGAATTGGCAGTGTGTTTTAAGAGAGGGTAGAGGGGCTGAAGCCTGGTAGTGTGTTGAAATCGAGATATAAAAACTGATAACTTCAGGAAAAGCTACTTCACTTCCTAGGGTTTAGAGGTTTGATCTCTTTCCTTCCATGCAAACAATTGTAGATGTCCCTCTTAAACATCTCGTGTAATGAGAATAATTGTATTAAATTAGCAATACAACCTGAATTGAGACACATTTGAGGAATTGCATTAGTATAGGAGAATGTCTCATTTATTTCACATCATAGTTAACTGGCATGAATTTATAGCTGAATGTGTTGATTCCCCCCAACATAGAAATTGTTTTAATCTTTCACTGTATTATTGAACTTAGTATTTTGGGAAGATGTAAAAACTTAAACATATATGTCAGTATGCATGTACCTGATTTTATGTAGTAAAAATTATGCAGCTGTAACCTTCAAAGATTTGCAGAAGATATAGTTGCATAGCTGTTCCATGCAAGTCTCAGTGCAGTTCTTTAGCATTACACAGAGGATTTATGAAAAAGACCCAAAATTTAAGTGTGTGTATTATTATTATTAGTGACATCTCACAGCTGTAGCCTCACTTAGATTCTCTCACAGTCAGTTTTCCTCCATCTTCATTGCTTTCCTGACTTTTGCTTGTGTCTTTTAAGATTTCTGAAAGAGGATGACTACATGCACACACTCCTAATGTTTTTTTAAAGGACTTCACTATATGACTTCTTAGCCATATTGCCCTGGGAAATTTTGTTGGGAATCACAGGAAAAAAAAAAACTTGTTCTTCCTATTCTGAGGTATGTCTAAGATGGTTGGTGTAATGATCAGACAGCAGCTTGGCTTGGTGTGAGAGGGGTCTCTCTGCCTACCTAGAGAGCCATCTTCCTCTTCTGCAAACAGAGGGCAAACGTCAGATCCTTCAGATCCTGTAAAATGTTGTGAAATGCACAGCTGAATGTACTCACATGTATATAAATACCCTTCAAGTCCTTTTTTTTTCTTTTTTTTTTTTTTTTGCATATTAGGTTCTAGAAACTATAGAAGAAGGAACTGTCAGAAAAGGAGGGGGGGGGAATCAACTAGTGATTTCTAGTGACTGCTTTTTAGACTGATATTTTCACAGCAGTATAGCTCAGATTGAAGTTAGTCCTGTGAAACCTTTACCTTATTTTTTTGCCAGAAAGAATGAACTTTCAACTGCTGTTTAACGGTTGTGATCACTTGATCTCTCTTTCTAGGGAAGTGTGACTGTAGGACTGCAGTCCGCTAGCCACCCGCAGTAAGAGCTATCCTTTCCTCTCACAATGTACAGCAAAACCACAGGTTCGAAGTATAAATTATGGATCTATAGAGGGATGGCTTTCTTGCCCACCACCCACATCAAAGAAAAATGTAATCCAGAGACAAAACATGCATCAGCAATACCAAGAGATTTTTTTAATTGTTTAATAGAACACAACTCTCTTTATTATATATTTTTTCACTTTAAAATGATTACTTTTCCAGAAATTTGAAAGGCATGGTGTGTAGCTCTTTATGTGTATTGAATTTCTCACAGATAACTGATTCATGCTTATTAAGTGTAGATGTCGTGAGCTCAGTTTTGCTGAAAGTTGAATTTTGTAGTCCTCTTGCTGCAAAGCTCGTGCATTTGCGATTAGCCAAGGACAGATGAGGCTGTTAATGTTCTTCCAAGTTCAGTCTGGGGTTATAGGTTCAGGATCAAAGGATGCAGCTCATGCTTGTGAACAGCGTGTATGTCCCGGTCATGCCAGGGTAAATGATAGCAACTAACGGCAAGTTCTGTGCGTCTGGGACTGGGAGAACGTGGCTCAGTGGCACAAGGTGGCACGTAGTGTTGCTCTCGTGGCTGTGAATATGAGGAGCTCTTGCAGCCTGCCCACATTTGAAAGGCGAGAAGTCATCTAACCCCATGTGCATGGGTTGGGTGTTCATTTTGGCCAACTGTAGTATATTTTTTATTGCATTATTCAGGTTTTAAGTCACTTGGAACAGTGGAGTGCCCTATCAGATGGGAACAGGCATTTGTGACAGGGAGACCGTAGCTTATAATACACTTGACCTGTCCAAAAGGAGGTAAAGTGCCTGAATTTCTGCAAGGAGTACAGTTAGTTTTCCTCTAAACTAGGTAAGAGCCAAGTTACAGATGTAATAGCACTTGGGCTATATATAGATCTATATATAAAGAGAGCAAGCTTCAAGGTGTTGGCTTGTTCTAGGGTATATATATTTATATATATACGTCTGCTCTGCAACTCCCTCTGCCTCCCCTCTAAAAAGGGTTCACAGGGTAACACAACTTTACTAAACTGAAAGGGAGTATATTCCTTTCATCTTGGCTTAGGGACGAGGCTGTGATCCTGTAGGGAACATGACTCCTAGGAAAAGAGGTCCTCCCCCCCTCTGACGACTTAGATTTAAGAAAAAAAATGCGCCCGCGCTTCAGTGTTTGGCTTCCTGGGCAGCAAGCTGTGCTACTGCTGGACTATGAGACTGCAGCTCTACAGATTGATTTTTCAAGTGGATATTTTTATCACGCTTAATAAGAGCCTATTGATGAGACAACTGTATATGTTAGCCGAGTTAATTACTGTTTTTCTGTATTGCAGTTACTGTTTCTTGCTGGGAATCCATGGAGCGGCAAAATGTAAAAGCGAGCTCGCTCCTTCCCCGTCCTCACTGAAACAGTCCTGCAGCTCCCCTTGCTCTTCTTAATTAAAGAAAAATAATAAATGAAACAACTCTTCTGTTTGTTGCCGGGATTGCACCGCAGTTGCCGGCCTACAGGGTGCCGGCCGGGCAGGCTCAGGCGTTCTCCTGCCGCCGCTGCACGCGGCTTCCCGGCCGCGCTGCTCCTCGAGGCGCTCTCTGCTCTGACACACGCGCCCCTCGCCGCTCGCACTTCAGTGAGCCGGAGCGCGGCGCGGGGCAGTTTTGCTTTAGCCGGGGAGCAGAGCAAAGGCCTGCAGGCGCCTTGTGCCTTCCCTTAGCGCGACCCCTCTGCCAGGGGAGCCGGCCGCGACCCGCAGCAGCCGCCCCCCCGCCCCCGCCCCGCAGCATGG
>JAWLRI010000390.1:4252076-4278465 GCA_034781795.1 Crypturellus tataupa
TTTTTTTTTTTTATTTTTTTTTTTTTTTTTTTTTTTTTTTTTTTTTTTTGCCCCGTCCCCTCCTTTGCCTTATGCGTTATTAGCACGAGCTTTCCTGTTGTGTTGGTAAGGTTTTATAGGCTTTTTCAAACATGTAGTCGGATTTGCTCCCTGGCTCTTTTTTTTTTTTTTTTTTTTCTCGGGCTTTAACCCTTTCTTCCCGTGATCCTGTCTGCAAAACTTCGGGATGAAGCCTTGAACACTTCCGACTGCTCCCACTGAAAACGTTTAAAAACGGAAAGAAGCTTTGGTTTGTTTGTGTTGCTTTGTTTTTGGAAGCATTCTGCATTTTTGTAGCGTTCTGCGAAGTGCTGCAGATTTCTGCCATTTAAATAGATACTGAAGTACTGAAGTGACACATGAACCTTTTGCATCTGCATTGAGGTTCAAGTCAAGGACGCACTTTGCCCAGTATTCCAATTTGTATGTCCATTTTCCGCTTTACATGTTCCTCTTATTCCCTGTACCCGTCAGCTTTTATCAGCAGTCTTCAGCAGCGACGCAACCCATGATTGAAGAACTGGGGACCCAAAAAACCCAGGACAGTCCTGGGCACGTTATATTAACCCCCATCACTTCCCTCTTCAACGTAGGCCAGTGAGGCACCTGCAGATAGGTAGAAATATTACCATACATACAGGCTGCAGGCTGTGTTTCACTTTCCAGAGCTCTAAAATATCGCTTTCATTTTAGTGTCTAGTAGGAGGCATATATCCAAATGAAGTCAAGTGCTGTAGATATAGGGATTCAGTCATCCCTCCAGAGACAAATCATCTCCCTCTAAAAACTTGGACACTATCAAGCCAACCTAGAATTCATAATTCTTCTTCCTTTTGAATTGTGAGTGAATTTGTTATTACTGAGGGATGCTTTAACTGGCACCTTGAAGGCCTCAGTTTGTCCTTCTGCATCTGTCCCTCTGCGTTCACATCCAGCTCTCCCAAACGCTTCTCCCAAGTGGCCTCTTGGGATGTCTTGTCCCAGGAAAAGTTTCTCAAATGTTTTCAATTCCTGTCCTCTTTTACTGATGTGGTGTGGTGATGTTGACATAAATGGTATCTCTTATGAGATGGATGGTTGGCTTTGGGCAGATGGACTGAAACCGTTAAATTTGCTTCACCTACCTCGCAGGGCCATACTTGGGTCATTTTGCTGGGCGGGTGTATGTGCAGGGCTCCTCCTCTCTACCCTCTTGTCTCCGCGCCGAGCGCGCCCCAGAGCCGTGTGCGTGTGCCTGTACACAGCTGCTCACGTGGTGGCTCTGGCAGGTGCCCTCAGCGAACGGTGCTGGCTGAGGAAATGTCAGCTAGAACAGATCTCCTGCCTCAGAGAGGCCCTGGGATAGACGAAGGATGGGTGGATAACCAACCTAGCTCTGTGACCTCCTCACCAGCAGAAGGCCTTTCTCTACTCTTGGCCAACTGCAGTTGCAGGCAGCGTTGCCTCCCAGTCTGCAATTAAGGTGGTGTCCTGTCAATGATCTTTATTTATTTTTTTTTTTTTAGGCTTGCCTTTTACTTAAAATAATTTACATTTTTCTTCTTAAATTAAACTTAAAAAGCTGAAAAAAAGGCAATTCAATCATTATCGATTTTTGAGAAAATTAGTAATTAAAAATAGCTCATTAATAAGAAATTATTAATTACTTATAAAATGGGCATATCTTTATCTGCCCAGGCCTCTCAAGATGCTGATTAATCTTTTTTTTTTTTTTAATCACTAAGTAAACATGTCTCAGTAGTCACTGCACGTGAAGCCAGAACCTCTACATGGATAAAAGCAAACACGCTATACTAATTTTCATTAGCATGTCCTATCTCCTAGAACATTTATTTTTTCATATCCCTGTAAATTGATTTTTCATGTGCTTGTGACTGTTATTTGAACTGTATGTTTGTAGTAACTGACTTCCATAAAAGCCAGGGCTTGGATCTCCCAACATGAATATATTATGGAGGTGACCTAGTGGGTCTGTAGTTAAGGTTGCAGAGAGCTTTCACCTAAAACAATGTTTAAATCCCTTAATTAAACATTAAAACTCGCACAAATTCCCAAACATGGACTGTTTCAATAAAGAGGATAAACTTTAATTATTTAGGTACTCAGTGTTCTTCTTAGCTCTGTGTTTGCAGAATTTTGAACAGACAGAATTATTCTGTCAGATTCTCGCAGAGTTCCCCGAATATATTCATATTCTCTGTTTTTATTATATCTTTTGGTTAAGCCTTTTGCTGATGTACTTTACCATATCTCTCTTGAGTTTGCAGAACTATGGCTATATAAAACTATGGCTATATATATATATATATATATATGGCTATATATGACTATATAAAATGAGCTAATTTCAGTAGCCCTAAACTAATATAAATTTCTCTCAACTTTTTTTTTTTTTTTTTTTTTTTATCCTTCCTCGCTGAGTAGTACCCCGTTGAAATTTGTTTAAATTTGTCTTTTCACTGATTTTGGTGAAATTTGGATGAGGCCTATTAAATCCTCTTTTCTTTCCACCCCATTGCTACCCTGAATAAAAAGTATGTTTTGAATCTCTTTCTTGCAAGAGGATCTACATCAACCTACAGCTGCATGCTGTAATTGATCAACAAATACACTTCTTGTTTTTAATTTTTATACTCTTCTGCTGAGCTTATAATTACATTTTTCAGCACAGGTGGAAGTGTTGCTAAAAACACTGTATTTGAAACATACATAAATGAAGAAAAACACCTTTAGAAGATAGTATTATGTATATTAACAGATACTTCTAGTATCTGTATTGAAACTATTTAACTTCCAGTTCTACTAACTGTAAGCATACCATAAAAAGTTAAATTTATATAGTAATTTAAACAATTCTTTATTACTTGGCAAGACACTTGAGATGTAGCTTCTCCTAGACTTCCACCCCTCACTTAGCTGGAATTCTGACTTGCTGATTCACTCAGTGCACCACATCCTTGTTTTTATTGACTTAATTTAATTTTCAGTTGGATTTCGACATAACAGCAAAGTATTTCTGGGAGATGTCTAGTATGCTTGGTAATAGTCTCCAAAACTCCCTTTTTTCCTTTCTTTTTCATTTCTTGCGATTTTCTTTTTTTTCCCTGGTACTTAACGCTGTTTCGTTATAAGGAAACAACTACATGCAGTTAAATGAATGCAACTTATTGCATCGTTCTCCCTGAAAAACGGAAAAAGCAAACAAGCTTCCAAAATGAAATCTTCATTTGGTATAAGAACCATCATCCCTGTCTTAGACCTGACTGGGCTGGGCTCTTGGGACTTTCTATTGAGAGAAGAGGAAGTGGGAATTATAAACTTGCACGCTGGTGTGGATTTCCTTGCAAAAAGTACTTTTACATTAGGTTGGTTAATTGCAGGGGCCATCTAAAATGCAGCATTAGTCTTCCCCAAACAAGACTGATGTTTTTTTTCTTTCACTCTTTTAAAATACCAATTTAAAACTATTCTTTTTTCGTAGAAAAAATAAGAGTTGACTCCCATTGCTCTTCTCCTCTCTTCCTCTTTCTTTATCGTGTTAACTCTGCAAAATTCTGAGAGGATTGCTATGACGCAAAAAAAAATAGCTGGGTAAGTGCATATCCTAAAGCTTTTGGCCTTTCCAGGTTTCTCTTCTGGTGAGGTTGAACTGCGGCTAGGGCTGGGATTGAGATGACGGAGGAGTCGCGTGTGATACTTTCTGCTTCCGATAGCTCTTTGTTGATCTAAGAGAGAGCACTTAGAGAGTGGTAGGTCATTTATGTGATTATGAAGAGCACTTGCTTCTCTCTTATTCGAGATGGAAAAATAATAGTTTTTGAATAAGAGGTCGCTGTCAAGATGACATTGAATGTGACTTCTCTTCCCTCATTGCTCCCTCCCCCACTGAAAGAAAAGCAGCGCTGCAACTACTTAGGATAGGACTGGATTTTTCCAACTCCATGCCACTTTTTCTGCTTCCTGTTTTTCATTGATTTTATTCCTTTCCATTTCCTCTGTATGTAATATTTTTACTTTTCAGTGGCGTCTGGATATTTATGGTAGCTAGAAATTTAAAAATAAATCTAATGCATATAGGGTTTTGTGTATTGTTTTAGGTCTTGTTTTTCCACTTGCAGAATTAAGCTGTGAATGTGTGGTGTGGGATCTGCTTGTGTGACATATGTCCATTCCTGAAGATCCTGTTTTCACCTTTGTATGTCATTTACAAAGTGATTTACTTTTAAAACGATCTCCTAATCTTTCCCAAACGACTTCTCTGTATATATTATTTGTACATATGCCATCATTTAAGGTAAAAGACTAAAAGCAGAAATTATTCCTAAATGCTTTGTTTTTGAAGCTAATACTGTCATTTTTGGTTTGATGTGTCCTTCCAGAAATAGGTTGTGTATAGTTTCTTTTTGCTTTGGCGGGTTTGTGTGTGGGATTTTTTTTTTTCCCTGTAGTGTTGTGATTTCATTCACTTATCAAATGAAAAGACAACATAACACTGATTTGTCTTTTTTATGTTCCTTTTGCTTTTAAGCTTCAGAAAAGGAGCTGTTACCCAAAATTAGGATGTGATTACTCAGACTACAGAACATAATGTATATTTTATGTATACTGACTAACAGTTAGTTACTGTCGGGTTAATTTACTTAAGCTGATATTGAACATCAGTAAGTGCTGTTTTATTTCACTATAAATTTCCTTTAATGTAAACTTTTATAAAACATGACTTTAACTTGGGGGAGTCAGTCAGTGGGATGTATATTTATAATTCCTTACAGTAGGCAAGATGTTTTAAGATTCTCTTATTTGAAGTCTAAAACCGACTCTGTGCAAGCGCGTTGAGATTTTCTTGTCTTTGCTTGTTGACCTGTAGGAAGAAACTGGAAATTAGAATTTTTGATTTTTTTTTGAAAACTAAAACTTTTTTTGCAGAAAGCTTGGGGAAAGATAATAATGGAATATTTTGACTGTTAATATTGTCCTTCTCAACTATTTTCTTATATAATTATGGTTTGAAAAAATCATGATTTTTCAAAATTTGTGTTCAGAAATGAACACTTGTTTCTGATTGAAACAAGTCGAATAGGCAGCGCTGAGAGCACTAAGGTCACTTTTGTGATTATTAGTGAAGCATCAGAAAATAGCAGAGAATCACGTAAAACCTTGTAAATGAACAATGACTCTGTTGGTCCAATGAGAAGAATTGTGGCTCATGATGACTGAGCTATTCTTGCATGTTGGGAGATGGGGACGTAGGGGAGTAGGGGAGAGCCAGACTGCAGAAACTTCTGAAAGTTGGACTGGGCTTCTTAGAGAAAGCAACTTCACTTCAGTCTGCGGTCTGGAATTTTTTGGTTGATAGTGCTCTGTATTTTCCTTATTAAACACAAAAGCTCAGGATCAGCCCTGCGTGTAGATGATTAGTGCTGAGTAATCACCACTGAATAAAAGTAGTGGTTCTGGCGGCCTTCCTGACAGGACTTGCTGTCGCATAGCTGTGTAAGGTAGAAAGAGTTGTCTCATTTTCAGTGTTTCAGGAAATCTGCATGCTTGCTTTTTGGACTCAGCTTTGCAGAAATTTGATCATTTGTCTGGTTGTTTAGGTGCAGCTCTGTTAACAGTTAAGTGCGTAGCACGGGCGTAATTTTGAAGTGACTTACCCTGGCTGTGTCCCGCTACCATGCTTGGGTTCATGTTACCCACCACACCTGGAGCAAAATGGACGTCTTTTGGGTGAAAAGAAACTCAAAAAGGTGCTTCAGGAGCCTGCAGCTAGCGGGTCCGTGGCCCGCAGGCTTGGAGCAGAGCAGAGAGATGGGGTGCCGGGTCCTCATCACCCACCGCTGCTCGCCTGGAGTGGTCGCTGCTGTGGGGCTGCGCCGCGGTGTGCGCAGCCTTCCTCCCCGGAGCGTGCTGCCTGGCTGCCTCTGGGTGTTTCACATAGCGCCTGGATTCAGAGACCTGTGAGGTCTTTGAATGACCTCCACCGGCTTTAACAGGCTTTGTGGCAGGCCCTAATGATTTGGTTGTGATGTGAGAAAGGACATACATAGACGTTTCTATAATGAGAAGATGTTACCTGTTAAAGAATCAAGTTCAAATAGCCTGATCAGTGCTCAAGTGGAAGTGAAGTTCTTGATATCTCCTGAAATCCGTTCATTCCTATCAAAAAAAAAAAAAAAAAAAAAAAAAAAAAGGGTCTTGAAATGAGTACTTGTTTCTCCAGCAGGTCCAAGGTTGGAATTAGCAGAGGTGTTTCAGGTCAGGGATTGGGCTGCACTGACAAGCAGTGGAGAGATTTGCACAGTGCAACTGTCTGCTCCTCTCCAAATTGTGCTGCAAGCACCTCATTCTCATGAGCGGTAGCTTTCTTCCACACTTCTGAAGAGAAAAGACAGGAGAAAGGAAGGAAAGAATAATACTTAATGTTTATTTCTGTTAATATCTGAGACAATTGTGCCATAGGTCTAAAAGCCATAGCTAATTAAAAATCTCAAGTTTGTTTATAAAAGAGAGGATGGAAGAGAAAACATTCCACTGCTCTGCTACCTGAGTAACAAAGCTACCAATTCTTTCTATTTCCCTATATCTAACATGTTCCTCTAAGTTTAACTGTCTTTTCCAGGAAAGTTTTTCAAATTATTTTGTTGGTATGTAACTACATTTTTTTTTTTTGCAAGCAAGGTATTCCGATTCTTTATTACTTACTTCATTATTTTATATATTTTATCTTGCCTCCAAGCTCTGTACTGCTTTTTCTTTTTTTTCCAAGAGAGATGTATACTGTAAACTGTAATAATTATGTTGAAACAATTCAAGTAATAAATGGCAAGGAACATAGTGTAGCTCAGTTTCATCAGTGGACTTGATGTACTAGAATATATATCCACAATTATATGTAATTGTGTGTGTGCTTCTGTAATGGCTTGTCTTAATATCTTTATTTGTACATGTTTTGAGGCATAGCAGAGTTCCTGTGAATTTGCATTGAGTTTGATTTATCACAGTTACTGCTCTTGTTTTACATCTGTGTAATTACTTTGAAAGCATTGAACTCGCACGAAGTTGCAGTAGTGGGGAAATCGGGTTGCTCTTTTGATGGTGCTTTTTATTCTGGTTCAGATATTCCACTGATCCAGGTGAGGATGAAACGTTGCGCTAAGCTGTGAGATGTTTTATTGATTGAGTTCGTGCTGCTTACCTGTCAGCACTTCCGCTCGTAGAAGCTGTATTTAATACAGTTATTTCTGTGCACCTTGGAAATGCGAAGGAGGATTGTCATATGAGAGCAAAGTTAGATCAAAATTCCTTGCTTCTCTAGCACGTACATGCCAGCTGTAGCGGCACGAAGTGGTTCGGAGGATCTGACCCTGTATTTTTTGTAGAGGTATTATTCTGTCCTTCATCTCCGAGTACAACAGTGAATTAGCTTTAGTAAAATAAAATGGAAACCTCCTTGGACTCTTTTGATGTTTCCAGTGTGCTTGAAGTAACCAATTATCTTGTTAAAAGGAAAACCTAGGTTGGTATTATCAGAAAGTGAAGGGTGTTGGTAGTGTTTGTAAAAGGCGGGGGGAGCAAAAAATAGGATACATCTACAGGATGTGCATGTGTTTGTGTTTTTATTAGTTGTTTGCAGCCCCGCGTTGCTCTCATCTTTCAAACACAGGCCTTGGAAGCAATGGAAGGAGACTGGCCAACAGCCCTAAATGAGCCAGCCCTGCAGACGGACCGTTTTGGTTTCATTTTTGTTAATCTTCACTAATCGCTCTACCCGAGGGAACCCCGGGACTGCGTGCGCTCTCACACCGTCCCGGGGAGCACGGCCTGCTGCCTGGCCTGCCCTCGGCACTGCTGGCACCTCATGGTGGGGTGCGGGCCGGGCCGATCCAGGCCACGCGGCATCTCACGGCGGGGCACGTGGCGGGCCAGACCGGACCGCGTGTCGTCGTGGGGCGCGAGCGCGGGTGCTGGGGGAGCGGGGCCGCGCCGAGCCGGCGCCCCCTCCGCCGCGGCCAGATTAGACAAGCAGGTGTTAAGTCTCATTTTGAGAATTTATTGTTATCTGTTGCTGACGCTTTGGAGACCACTCCGCTTACCCGCCTAATAGCCAAATGCAAGCTAATAGTCTGTACAGGCCACTGAAGCCTAAAATCCTGCTAATTCCTTCCTCTAATGAATAATCCCTGATCTCTGTGTGTGCCTTGACTGCAGAAGGGCTAATTATGAAATTCATTGTAAGGAAAATTTAGGGCTCTTGATTTCTGTGCCTGGGGTTTATAAATAAATAATGTATCTGCATGTATACCATGTACGAAGTGTAGCTTTCATATGTAAAGTTAAATATCCCTGAAGATATTTAGTTAAAATAAATGGGATTGTAAAACATTTCTTTTGCTCGGTGGATTAATCGCTCGTAGTTTGGGGAATAGGTTGCCTGTTCTGTATGAGAAGGTCATTCATTTTTAACCCTTAGGAGAGACATTGTCCTTTGTGCTGTTGAGTTAATTTGTTAATAGCTCAGAAGAAAGAAGCTCCTTGAAGCTGCAGATTAGTAGGTGGGCATTCCCAGCTGGGCTTGGGAGCCCAAGCGCTGTAGCTGGAAAGCCCGTTCCTCTCCCATGGCGACTCTTCAGAGAAACGTTGCCATTGCGCGCTTAGAAATCTGAGGGGAGGGCAAATTCTGTTCTTGGGGTTTGAAGAATGCTTCAGAGAAACAATTCTAAGGCTTTTTTTTTTTTTTTTTCCATTTAAAGGTTTGGGTTTTTTTTAAAGGAAAATTATCTAAGCAACCCAAAGTATTGGGGTAGAGCTGTTGGTTGCATAAATTATAATGAGCACCAGAGGACACAGGATGTGTTCATTCCCAAGCTGCATGATTATTTCGTGTTGTGAAGGGTTAGCTTTTCAATTGCAAAGCTTAATCACTTTTCAAATGAATATTTCATAACAGTTATTTTTTCATCAAATATACAACGACGTGCTTATTTTGTGCCTCATGTGATAGACATTAGTTTTCAGCAGCTTTAAATTCCTTTTATTTTCCTTCATCTCCTATTCTTGTTTTCAGCCATGGATGGGCAAGAAAATATTCTTGACTACTTTCTGATGAGCAGCTAATCTTGTGGCTAAGCGATAGTATGAGCCCAGAAGTTTTAGTAATACTAGTCACAAATTTTTAAAACATTCTAATTTAATTGATGCTGAGTGCAGTTTGCATGACTGATTTAAAATATTTTAAAGTTAAATTAAGATGAAAACACAACTGCTGGAGACCTCTGCCACTCCTAGTAGCATTGTTTTGTGTTACAGCACAGCTGCTCTACTCACATAGCCAGCTATGGTCTGTCCCTTGCACTTACTGAGGTGCTGTGCTTGCCTTCTGCCATCTGTATAGTCTTTCCTTAACCCTGAAACACAGTTTTGCCTTAGGTTGTGATCGTGTGTTGAGGTTGTCCAGCTATCCCTACGTGTCCACACACACAAAAATGTGTTCACTTTGAGAATACTGCAGTGTGATTCTAGTGTGGTGCAGTCTTGTATTTGCCAGACAGTTTAAAAGTGGATTTAAAAGTCCAAGTCAAAAGTCGTCTGTTCAAAGCAGGTAAATAGCTCTTTTCTGATTCGTGAGAGTACATATAGTTCAGGTGCACCCTATGTCTGTTCTTCATTTGGTATGTGGGAAAATACAGCTACAAATGAGCAAGTATTTGACCCCTTTATGCTATTAATGCTCCAAAAATTACCAAGAGCAGTGAGTTGCAAACAGCAGGCACCTGTGGATTGTTTTAAGGTATTTTGTCTTTTTGATGATGAGATAATAAAAGCCGTAGTACTCTCTGACTATTTTTGTTCCTGGATGATGGAAGTTGCTGTAAATGACAAGGTTGCCTACCTGCTGTACAGCTTCTTTTTGCTATATTTGCACTGGGGGATCGGAGGTGTCTATATAGCTATCGGTAGCTCTAATATAGGTATTGGTAATTGTCATAGCTTATTGGGTAGCAAAGAGATGGTATGATTGCCCTTCTACCTATCCCTGAGACCCTGATGTGGGGAGAGTTCCTGTAATCCTGCTAAGTTGACACTTTTTTTGTGTTCTTTTATTCAAGAATTCCTTCAGTGTTCACTTGTCCAGCCCGTTGTTCAGTAATAAAACCTACATTTCTTTGAAGTATGCAATAAAAGAAATGTTTACAAAAAAATACTAAGTGTTGTTTTGACTAGGCAGGCTACTTATTTTTCTTCTCTGGTTGTTTTGTTTTTATATCTTACATGATGTCTTATGATCTTATGTTACATGTTGGACTTGGTGGGTACAGAATCTACTATTTTTTTTTTCCTTCAAAACGTGTCTTAAACTCATTTTATCATTTTATATAAGGAAGAGTTAGTCTGGAAGTGGAGACAAGTGACATGCATTGTGTCTGTGTCCACATATGCTAAATAGTCTAAATAAAACACTTACTTGCTCTAAAGCTCTACACCATTGATACTCTAAAAGAAGTCTGGAGTAAGAGAGTCTAGAAGAAGCATCCTAGGGGGGGTTCCAGCCATTTACTGGTCTGTACAAGAAAGCAGTGTTCAAAATTCAAACATTCTCAAATCCTTTAAATCTCTGACAATCTGTTTTATGGTCATTTTGTTAAAAAATACCTGCCTGGTATTTCACAGTCTTTTACTAGTCCTTTTCACATGGTGATGTTGTATCTGACAAAGTGGACTTAGCATATTCTTTTTCTATCAAAGTAACAGGAGTATTAGATCAAATGGCACAGTTGCTGTTGTCTTGTGTTTCTATAAAAGTCACTTTTTTTTCTTTCTGTTTTGTGTCTTTTGTTTGCATAGTTGAAATGGACTATGGACCCATTAAAAAAGAAAAGCAGTCATTTTTCTTTTTTTGGTGTTTCTTTTACACCTAATATAGAAACCTGTGATTGACTGGCAGTTTTTAAACAGCATAATGCCCATACTGCTAAGTCTTTCTATTATATGCCCATTCAGAAATTACGGTTTATTTTTCTCTCTCTATGATTTACAGGGTAAATACAGAATATTCTTTTAAGAACCACTTCCCTTGTCTTTCTGTGAATCTGGGGAGAACAGTGTTTTATATGCAATATGCTGTTCTGATCCATAATTTTCTTTTCCTCTATGTTATTTGGTTAATATTTTCAGCTTTTAAGTGAAATTTGAAATTACACAAGCAGATTTATAGCCAAGCACATAGATACCTGGTAAAGGCTTATGAGTTATTGACTTTTTCAATGTTGTATTATGTGGGTGGTGGTCATAAGTATATATGGTATGCGATCATTTTGCATTGCAATAATGAGGTTTCTTCAGCTGGCTTTCAGGTTCTTTAGTGCATAAAACAATCTACAGAAGTAATTGGTGTGCTGTTAGGAATTAGGTGCTTTTGAATTGTTAGTACACTAGTATTACAACCAAAGTAGGCATTAATGTATCCCTGTGACCTAAGAAAGAGGTGACTAGCTAACAAGTACCCGTGAATTTCTTCTTACAGCAGTCCTGGGAGAGAGGAAGTTAGATTATTGCTATCCCTGCTGAGTATCTGTGGCACAAAAAGATTAATTGGTTTGCCCAAGGTCATAGAGGAAGTTTGAGGCCGGGGTGGAATTGCATCCAGATATTCTACGTCCCGGTCATCTGCCTCACTCCCAGGGTCCTAGCCCTTTACTGGTTGTGCTTTTGCTTAACTAGGTGGTCTTTTTGTGGTATCTAAAAGCCCTTATTTTGCCTCTTACAACCCTTACCTTGGTGGAGTTGCTTGGTGTGCATTTTGTTCTGAATAAAAACTTAGTAAAAAGGAATTTTAGGGACCTCAGGTTTAAGTGCTCTCTGTTCTTTCGTCTCTTGGTTCTAAAATTACAGGGAACTGTGCTTTGTTTCATTAAGTAAACCGGAACGCTAAAAATGTGATCTGAACACAACATGTATTTTTAATTTTAATTTAATTTTATTTTTAATTTTAATTTATATTTTCCCCCAATGTTTTTATGGGAGAGATTTCATCACAATAACCGATTAATCTCTCAAACGAATATTAGCTGTTTTGTGGTCAGCTGAGTCGTGCTCTGCCTCCCAGGCCGGGAGGCTGCGTGGGGAGCGGGAGCTGCGGCCGGCCGAGGTGGGCGCTGCAGTGACCGTGAGCGGCTGGTTAGAGGGAAGCGTTCGCAGCGAGGAGCTGCTCCTAAGCTATGTCATTCCACCTAGAGGTATCTCTGCAAGAGAGGGCTGCCCGCATCCTTATTTGTTCATTGGGCGCCTGAAAATACGTGTGCCATCAGAAGGCGTTAGCTAGTGCTGGAGCCGGCCGTGCGGGCGCTGCTACGTGTGCGCGTCCTGCTCAACGGGGCTGTGGCCACGGGAGGCCCGCGGAACGGGAGCTCGGGAGCTGCGGCCACAGGGAGGCCGTGGGACAGGAGCTTGGGAGCTCTGGCGATGGAGACACCCGCGGGACAGGAGCAGCCAGCATCACAAGCCCGTGGGCGCCTTGCCCCGAGGTGCAGCTGTTTGCAGGCCCGTGCGGGAGGCTGAGGCCTTCCTGCACCGGCAGCGAGCGATGTTGCTGAGGGGAAATCTGCGTTAAGCAGATTCGCAGCTCGTGGTCAAAGTGGATTTTCAATCGCTAGCCCAAGGCGTGCACTTGGTATATGGAGTGCCTTGATGTGGTGCCCTGCTTCGCCACAGACACTTTTGAACCTCAGAGATATCTCCTAACTCTATAGATGTTAGAGAACAATAATGTCGAGTGATTTTTTTTTTCCTCTTCATTCAGTATTTATATTCAGTTTCCCTTTACACAAAAAAAGAAAGTGCTGAAAAGTTGCATGAAGTGAATTCAAGTCAAAGGTGCTTAACTCATGTGAAGGAAATGAAGCTTGGATTTCAAGCAGTGATCAATGAACTATGGTATTGTATGATCATTACTGAGCAATAAAGCAGGAAAGGAATTATCACAAGGATGTATATGCCATTCATCATACCTCTTTAATACCTCCTTTTCTTGCTTGCTTTCTTTTTATTGTCTCCTGCATTTTATATTCTTTGATCCTATATATGGGAACAAAGTTCCCTCCTCCTTTCTGACATTTGCACCCACCACTATACAATGCCAGCTCCGAGCAATACTTCAGAAGGGGGAAAATCTCTATATATGAAGCGCTTTAAAACTTCAAATGGAATTAAAGTACCTTATGCTTTAGGTTTTATAAATGTTGCCAGAAATTATTGCTATTGCTATGGTGTATTTATTCCAAGTGTTGTCAGAAAGTTGGCAGCTCTTTGTCTACTGAGAAACAAATGAATTGAAAATTAGAATAAAACATCAGCATCATAATGTTTCCTCTAGGTGTGCTGTAAGTGAAAAAGTACATTTTATCAAAAAATATTGTGCCTTTCTCACTGAGGGAAACATCAAGGTTTCTCCAATTCTATTTCCCAGTTTTGCCACTGCTGTTCTCTGTGCTGTCAGTGATAGAGATAAATATTTGGCAATCTCTGTGTATCAAATAAAAATAATTAACTCCCATTGAGGTGCTGTGTATGCAGAGAGACTTGAGAGCCTGGGATGAAAGGGACAATGCTGGAGTTGTCCTCTTAGAGCTGCTCGGGCCAGCGCTTCCAAAGATTTATTTTGGCACACTTTTTTTGGATCTGGGGGTGGTTGTCAGTGAAACTGGGCAGCAGTTGTTCTTGTGGTGATTCTTCTGCAAAATCAGGCTGGTTAATAATGAATTAGCTCAGGGTTTGCGGCATAAGTCTAGGCAATGAAAAATACAATGTCAATTCCCGAAGTTTGTGTTTCGTAGTGAGTGCGTGCACAGTGCATGGGGACAGAGGGTGACTCGGCAGTATTCTCCATTCTTGTGGCTGGAGCCATCTCCTGAAATGTTCTGATAGGCCTCTGAAAGAATGTAAAATAGTAATTCCTAATCCCTGAGATAAATTAATACTTAGTGTATTGCACTCTAGAACTTGTTTTTGGGATAAAACAGCATTTTAAAGTTAAAGAACTTTGAGGAATCTCCCCTGAAATGTTCTTATGATGCTCAGGTGCACTGTGTAGGTATTACTGGGTGTAGGCGGAAAATGGGAACGTATGTCATCAGTGATAGTATTTTACCTTTAAACCTTGAAAAATGAAACACTCTCAAATCCCTTGTCACCCCCCAAACAAGGTAGCGCACTATTTTGACTCTGTAATTACCAAGCCTAATTGGTTTGGTAATTTGAGAGAGGAACAGACCAACCTATAAAGGCTTGCAGCACTCCTTCCAAAAGAGCTATGTGATAAAATTAAAATGATCAAGTGGATCTAATTCTGTGTTTCAGCCGGGGGGGGGGGGCTCTTTGCTCTTACGGTTACTTCAGATTGAATTGGAATTGGCATATATGGCATTTAATGAGGTAACATCCCTGGATAAAACATCTGACGCGCTGTTTATTTTAGCCTGCATTTGTTTGCAGGCTTTTACAGTAAGAGGGCTTTGTCTAATGGTCCTACCAACCTAAGTGCTGCTCCCAGCTTAGCAATTGGCCTGCTCCGGTGTGGCTTTGGGAGACCATTAGGTTCTCGACTGTAAAATTGTTTTATATGTGTTTCCGAGGCATCCATCACTGTGACAATTATGCCTGAGGGGGAAAAAAAATAGAGGTGATGTTCCTTGTGTTCCTTTTCATTGAGAGTGGTGGTGAAAGCGTCTAAATGGGACATTTCCTTTCACCATTTATCCACACTGAGTCAGATGTAGAACAGAATTTTCTTATGAAATATTTCAGATGTGATTTCCCACTGGGCACCCATCTTGCAAAATTACTCACTTAGGGACTGACAGTACCTGGCTGGCTGGTAGGTTTGGTTGTTTGTTGGGCGGTGGAGAGGGTTGTTTTCCATGTGTTTTGCCAAAAGTCAGGTTAATGAGCAAACACCATTTTCGCTTAAGACTCCTATCAGAATTCACTTCTATTTTAAAAATAAATAAAAAAAAAACCTTTTTTTCTTTTTCTTTTTTTTTTTTTTTTTTTAACTCTACAGGGTATTTTGTCTTATAAAGTCTTGTTAAAATAATGCCATATGAGCCTTCAGCCTATTATTCATATCCCTTAGAGTATCACAAAGGAGACATTATGGAGGCATCTTGCATGTAAAAACAAAATACTCTGTAAACGCAATGAAGTTCCTGTATTAATAAAGGCACAGAGGGCTGGTAGGGAGAGGGAGTGACTGCAGCACGGATGGAGTTGCCTGTGCAGAGGTTGGGGAGAGAGGAAGCTTTAATAGGACTTTACTCTCTTTTTCTAAGCAAACCTTTACACATTCCCTCACTAACACGCACTCCCGGGTCCTTCTCCTGGTGGAACAGGTAGGCCGTACTTAGTAGGTACTTGAGTACTGAGGAGACAGAGTGAAGTTCCTGACAGGTGCTTCAGCCTTCAGCTTGGAGGTGGCTTTCTGTGGAAGGGACGACCTGATGCTGCGACCAGCTGGCATCACCTGGGAGAGCAGAGGTTAATGTTTCGGAGGAGGCGGAAAAGCTGTTTGTGTGCAAGTGACATTGAAAGGAGATATGAATATTTTAATGCTCGTGGTCAAGGCCAGCGGGGTTGTGCTGCACGCATGTGTTGCAGCCCAGCCGGACCCTGTCTGAGCGCCTGTTGTCCGTGCAGTGCTCCCCTCCTTTCCTCATGTACGCAGCAAAACTTCTATCAAAAAAATAGAAGAGGAGGCTGTGACGAATTTCTTAAAGACACATGATTTTTGATTGGGATAATCTTAGCGAGCAATTCTTGCCTGTGATGTTTGAAGTGATCATGAACTAATACCGTCCTGCTTCCACAGCCTGGCACATGTGTATCAACCAAATATCGGTGCTGGGATTCTCCTTAGCATTTCTGCTTCTCTTGATCTTAAACAATATCCACACCATCTGTGATAGGAAAAAAAATAGAGTAAGCATGAACAGGAACCCTCTTTTCTATGTATTTTTTTCTTGTTTGGCTTTTGTTGTATTCTGCCCAAGAAAGCAAGCTAAAGAAGCAGTGGTTCTGCCTGCAGCATTCAGAAATAGTTGCTTTCCTGCTACTCAGTGGGAAGCTGAAATAGGTAGCTGCAATAAAACATAAAATAAGTTTTGAAAATATTGGGAAACATTCTGTATTATGCTGGTGTTGCATCCACCAAATACTTAGTATAAACCTTTGATGTCTAGTATTTTCATTCCAATAAATACTTGCATAAAATGTTTGGAGGATGTTTAAAAAAAAAAAAAAAAAAGACTTTTGGACCTTTCGAGTGGGGAAGTCCAAACTGTGGAATAGAATTTTAAAATTAAAAGAATATATAGTTCATTGTATATATAATTCAGTTGCAGATCCATAATTTGGTGTAATTTATTTTCTGCATTCCAGATTTTTAATTTCTTCTGTGCAATTAGATGTAAGTAATAACAAGTATAATGTTCAGAACTCTGCTTCTTCAGGGCATAAAGCCTGTACTTGTCGATAGGAAAAAATACTGTGTAAAACAAGTGGATTACACTAACATTTGAAGTCTCTCTCTCTCTCTTTTTTTTTTTTCTTTTTTGTTTCTTTAACATGTCTAGCAACTACTGAGCCAACTATGTAGAAGCCTTTACCCTCCTAGGTCAGATTCCAGCAAAGCCTTGTTGCTTTTATAGAATAGTGCCATACGGCAAAGTGACTCAGCTTTAAGCACTGCATATGGTCCCGAGGGGAGAAATTACCCATCCAAATGACGGGCGGATGGCAGGCAGGCAAGTTAGGATGTAGCTTCAGCGTGCTCATATTCTGTTTCACTAGGGCTGCAAACATTCAAAATAGCTACTTGGTGTGTTTGAATTTGATCCTCATAATAGTAAGGAGCATAAGGGGATTGGAAATAAAATACGAACAATAGCCATTTCTCTTTACAGTGCTTCTGTAAGGTACTTCTGATACACTGAAGAGAATTAATGTCTTTTGGCATGGTTTGCTTCATTTTTCCAGAGTGGATTTGTTAAGTGAATGGGAATCAAATATAATTGTAATAGCCCGTTTCTTCCTCCTAAATAAAGTTTGGTATGCCCATATTAACTCGTTATGTCAGTAGTTGCTCAGTTCACATGAGTAAAAATCAGTTTATAGCAACCAGGAATTTAACTTTATTTTCTCATGCTTGAAGCTTTTTTGGGAACCTACAGCCATAAAGAACCTTGGTTGGGTTTCAGTCTATATTAAATGAGTATAATAGCAGAAAGTTAAATTACATATTCTGTGTTTTAAAAATTAAAAACTAAATAGCCAGCACTAGAAGAGATTCTCCAAGAAAAAGGGGAGGGGAGATGTAACAATTTTGTTAATCTGACTGTTCTTATACACTGTAACTGCAATGAAATTAGAAAAAAAATTCATTAACTAAAATGCTTCAGTGGTAGCTGCCCTGCAGTCTAACACTATTGCTCATCCTAGCTTTTTACTTTTTTAAATAACTGATCAATCTTCTCATTCTGTGTTTATAATTTGGGCTAGCTGACAAGGTGCTTGCTGTTCGTTGTCTGAAGGAAATTACACTTCAGTCAGAACCAGATTGATTGCGCTCATTGAAAGACTGAGGATACAGGGAGGGCTCGAGTCGCATGCCCAGCGGTGGCGGCTTCTCAAAAAAATCTTTGAAACCAGAAAAATACCAAGACAAAAAAGAATGCTCTGTAGTGCTTGAAGTTTTTAATTAGAATTAACTGAGGTTGAAGATACTTCAACTCTTCTGAACTTTCTGTGTTAAGGCATGAAATTTGTTGGTATCATAAGGGATAATACAATTTATAGTGCAAACTGAGCCATTGTCTTGTCAATAGTCTTGTGTAAAGCATTGAACTGTCCTGGAAACTTTGCGAAGGAAGGGACCTAACCGAAAAAAAGATTGTGCATCTGAACAGATTTTGTCTGTTTCACTGCTGACAGAGGTAGGAACCTGTCACGAATTTCCTGTTCTGTGTTTCCAGTCATCTAAGCAAACCTCTGAAATATTTCCGTGGTCATCAAAATAAAATATTTACAAAATATTTAGAGCAGTGTTGTTCACTTGAATAGGCAGTCTTCTCGCTGCTGAATATCAGGCCTACGCTCTAATGACCAACCGGCCTTTCCCCTGCTTTCCTCGTTCTTGCCTATGCTTGTGGTATATGGTGTCGGGCCTGCAAAGTATTTACATTCCCTCTCCCTTGGGAGAGGAGTAGAACGCCTACATTATCTGTACCTGTTCTTCTCTGGTGAAAAATTACTCAGTTCTCAAATTTCCGTAGAGCACTGGCTTGCAGTAGTGTATTTTCTGCTTACTGAAGTAAGGCTAAAAGCTGATAAGAGAAGTCTTTAAAAACCTATTTGAGACAGAGTACTAGATTATATGCTTGAAAAGAAGTGAATAGGTATCTTTCAATGATGACAACCAGGACAGATGGAATTCACTTTCTAGGCTAACTTAGCATTTCGTGTTGCTCACAGTGAGTGTTGCACCTTGCAACCATTGAAAAAATATTCCAAACCAAATCCATTATTTCCACAGGAAAAAATTGTATTAGAAAGCCCCAACAATAAGTTACCAATAAAAATAGCTATTGGGTGTTTACTTTTTGATTTAAATATTTTTTTTCCTTAATTTGATCCTAGTTGCTGCTAAAATATGTCTCACCTAAGGACACCTCTAGGCTGTTTAGTATTCTTGATCTTTCTCCTATATTTTATACCAAGGGTGGAGGGAGAGGACCAAGGTTTTATGTATACATTACGGATTGAGATGGAGTAATTTTGTACTTCTGATTTAATATCTGCATTAAAAATCTTTTTTTTTAATTTCCAGCATTTTAAAGTTCTATTGGCTTAACCGAGTTCACTGTCAGTATCAATGCATTCATACCGTACTTGATGCTTTTTTTTTTTTTTTTTTTTTTTTTTGTTACTTTTTGTTAAAAACACCAGGTGACTGAGTAACTCCATCCTCTCTCTCATCTCGAGGGGCAGGCTGTAATCACGAAACCCCTTAGGTTTGAAAGTTCGGAGCCCTGGTGAGGGCACACCTGATCAAGAACTGAAGCAAATCATGCAGGAGTCCATCTACCTGCACGCGCTGGTGCTGGCCGTGCTGCGTGGCTGGTGGGCTGCCCCATTTCCGCGGCGTGGTTCTTGTCGCCAGGATGCTCACGCAAACACTGACCAGCAGCTAGTGACGCCGATGGTGTCTGGCATGCACTAACTAGAGGAAGCAGCAACCTCAGCAGGTGGCTCTGGCCATCTAGGGATCCGATTTTGTGGATCTTCCTGAAGTCACAAGAAAGATCTTGTACTTGCCCATTAATAGAGAAGTCATTTATTACTAATACTAACGTTTCCCTTTAGGGCAGGAATTGCAGCTTCTTACTGAAGCACCTGATGAGCTTTCCGAGTCGGGTCTTTCTTGGGAAGCCTTGGGTGTTTTGTCTCACTTTTCCATGAGGAAAGTGAGTGAAGTAGCCCTTACTGCTTCAGAAACTGGAATCTTTTCAAGAGACACGATACTGTTCTTGAGACAGGAACCTGCTTTCATGTAGAAAGGTCTTCTAGCCAGTAGGCCGTGGGAAAACACACCTTGAAAGATGTGTTTCTGACACATCTGGTGTTTTACATCTGGTTGACTTCAGGTTTCGTACTAGGGGGCATGTGAGCTGAAGAATTACGCAGTGTCTTCTCAGCGTATTGTGATTCTCTGCCTTGCTGTTCTCAGTGTCAGTGATGCTCATAGCACCTTCCTCAGCCCCAAATACAGACTCCATAAACACCCTGTCTTGCTCAAGACAGAGCCAAGCAGTGTCTAAGTAAAGCAAGCAGGAGATTCAGAACACTTTTCCTAAATTGGGTTGCTTCTCTGACTGAATCAAATGTGACAAACTTCAACCTTCCTGCTCCAGGAAAAGAATCAATACAAGCAAGTTAACTAATCACCTTTTCTTTTTAACTATACTTGTTCAGATGATAGCATGTTTGGAAGAGCCAAAAAAAAGAAAAAAATGAGGACACCCCCAAAGCCAACAGGAAAGAGAAGGTGGAGATTATGTGGTCTTAAACAAGATCCATATTTCCATTGGTTGATGACGTAACTTGGCTGTCAGCCTTGTTTATGAATGCAGAAAGGTGAAAAGGACAGGATTGCCAGTACGGTCCTTTTTACTATGTCAACGCCTTGGGGAAAAAAAATGAATAGTAGCTTGTTCTGCTATTTCATCTTAATCTGAAAACAGTTCTTCCATGCTATTACCTTAATCCTAGAGGAGACTTCTGACACAATCCTTTGTATACAGGACCTCTAAGACCAACTTATTTAGAATAAATTAAATAAGGAGGGACAGGAATGAAAAAATGAAAAAAGCTTTTTCATTCTCTTTGAGGGTAAGTAAAATCTAGATTTATGTTATTAAAATAGGTGACTCTTTTAGTAGTACACAGGCTGATGGGCCTCCCTAGTTATCATTAACATAAAATACCTATCATCTGGATCTACTCTTCTTCTCTTAGACTGAAAACAGGGAGGATTTGGATTTAAAAAAAAAAAAGTTGCAACTGGCTGGTCAGAGTGTGTGTAGTCTTTGAGCACTTCTTAGCTCTGACATTTCCCATGTGAATATTTTATGTGGGCAATGTGTAATGGCCAATACTTGACTTGACCATTGGTACATTTTACCTGTTCTCCACAGACTTTTATTTTATTAAGATACGAAAGAGGGAACAATGCTCTTGTAGGGTGTTCTTGCAGTTTACATTCATGTGAAACTAAGCCAGACTTCTGAAGTTGAATGAAATTCATGTAGCTTCTTAGTTATTCCCAACCTCTGTAGTTTTAGGCTCTGTCTCTCTGTAATTCCGTTCAACCAATATCATTGGAGGTAAGGCATGGAAAGGGAAACTTCTCACTAGGAATTTTCTTTCCAGACTCCTATTTTCATCCATTCAGAGGCCTTAGCTTAAGAAAGACATCCTGAATTTGTGCTAATGCCTGTTGTCTTCTGTATTTGAGGCTTTTAAGCTCTTGGGTATCTTTAGAGTGGAGAGGTGGGCAGGAGCTTTGTCCCCTGTGTAAATGGAGACATTCAGCATCAAGCTTCACTAATTTGCCATTCAGGAAGAGGTGAGTGGGACAAGTAGATCAGGAGGATGGAGAATTAAATACTTAGAAAAATAAATTGCACCACGGAGGAAGAAACCCGAAGTTCTTTGTGGCATTTTATATGAAGAATCTTTGAGGAAAACTTTGGCAATGTAAGGAAACACGTGAATGTTTAAAAGACAGTATAAACTTAGGAAGAAGCAGAAATAAATCTTTGAAGTGTAATTGCAACGCAGTCTTCTCCAATTTAATTGATATTTAAACATTGGGTAACATGGATCTCTGCCATTTGACAGACATTAACAACCTTGGTTAACTTTTGGTTTTGAGCTTTTTATTTTATTACATTGGTTTGTTTGCTTTATGTTAATTTCACTTTAGTGTGTGGATCCTTGTAAAATGTATTTTTTTTTCTTTTCAAAAACAAACATCAAACATCCAGAATATCTGTTTTGTTTTAATATTTAAACATTTACACACATCTTGGGCATAATTGTATATGCATTTTATAGCATAGAAAAGCAAACCATATTGATAGTAAATCATAAACATCTGCACTACAAACCAAAACCATACTTTTTTGTGCACCTTGCTTTTACTTAAGTTTTTCTTCACATCATTCTTTGAATTTTTCAATTTTATTAAATAATTGCTGCTGCTACTTTTGGCATGTTCTACACCTTCTCCCTCGTCCCCCCCCCTTTTTAAAACTATTCTTCTCTTTAAACCTCGACGCCATCTGTTCTTGGCGTTGATAACTTGTTTGGAATTTAAAAAAAATCCCTTAAAGCAGACGTTTTTGATGGCAATTCTGTTATAATTGTGTAATTTCAGTGAGCAATGTGCAGCAACTGAAAGAAAGCTAGGGCAGAGGGACCTTTCCAGGATTTATGAACTCCCTTCTCCGGGATAGAGACACCAGCAAGGTACCCGGAGGCAAGTGCGTGCAGGACCCCGTGACGCAGTCCCTGGTCCCCAGTTACTGCCTCTGGGCGCTTGAGCAGCCCCAGCACCTCGGGCCTTTCCCGAGCGCGGCGCCGTGGTCGTCTCCGCTGCCCCGGGCGAGCGCTGGGCAGTGCCTGTCGGGTTCCCCCACACCGGACTGTGCTGCATAGGGCTCCTCCTCGGGCTGTGCTCCTGCCCAGGGCTAGATGCTGGAGTTGGGCGGGCGGCTTCCACATCTGCTTCTGAATAGGCCTCCTGGATGCAGAGGAGAGGTGGCAACCTGTCCCTGCTGCTGGTAGTGTCCGTTGGGTGACAGCATAGGCAGCTGTATTTAGGGTGTTCTCCACCCTACCCCCGCAATGAGTTTTTATGCAGATTCTTTTCTCTAAAACAATCCACTTGCTTACTTTTCTGGGTTTTAGCAAGCTTTGAGAAGATTTCACAGTACTTTAATCAGCTGGGAAATGTCCACAGCAAAGAAAATGACTGACCATAAAGCTTCTTCACGTTGGGTTAACGTGCTACAGCAGCTGCATACTGCAACTTCCAGAGGCATCTCTGCTTGGTTATAGTATTCTTAATTACTACTCAGTGGGAATGAATGCTCCAAAATCTACTAGGCGGAAGAATTAAATGGAACTAAACAGATCTTGCTCCTTTTCTATCTGTCCAGTCACTGTCTTTTCTGTCAAAGTGATCCATCAGTACTTTCGATTTCTGGTGACTTCTGAAAATCAGATTTCTGATGACATTTATATTTTCCTATGGCCTTTTATACCGGTTGTTTTTCACCTAGCTGTTTATTCTTTGTAATTATATGTATTGTTCCCTCTTTCCTGTGCAAGAAATATTCTTGTATGTAGCTGTAGTTACAAGCCACACTGACTTGCAGTGCAAGAGAGGCCATCAGTGTGCTGCAGGGGCTCTTTGTTGTGCATTTTTGGCTGGGATGGAACATCTGATGAAGTTGCCGCACAACAGAGCGACTTCAGAGTTGTCGGAAGAAATTTAATTATCCGCCATTTCTCTTCCCTTCCTCCTTGTTATGTTCCCCAAGCTTAGTCTATTACTTAAAATGACACAAAAAGCTCATTTAGATCTATTTAGACACTCAAGCATGAGGACATCATGCTTGGACATGCTGAAACAGATGATGTAGCAGAAGAGTTACAGAGACCGAGGACTGTTGTAGGCAACCAGAACAGGTAGGCATTTCATAAACTGAATGAACTCTGTCTTAAAACTGCTTGCCTTATTTGCACTTGCTCTGCTCTATTTGGATAGCTGGTGTAGTGTTTTACACAACTATCTGTTCCATGCTTTTGCTTTTTGTTTTGTAGGTTTGTTGTATGGTGTTTTTGAAGTGGACTACTAGCTATCTGTAGCCTTCCCTGTGAGCTATTGCCTGTCAACATTAATTAAGCCTCTTTAACACATAAGCATTAGAGTGCGTCTGCACTCACAGCGCTGTGTGTAATGCGGCCGTGTTGGTCAACTTCAGGTGTTTGATGTGTCGATGGTTGAGAGCTACTGCTTTTTGTTGTTTTTGTTGTTGTTCCTCAGTTCTGGTTTCCTCCTAAAAGCTGTGTGTTGCTTTTCTGTTGAAGTTGTTGACCATATTTTTTAGCATTGCTGTCAGACTTAACTAGGTCAGTGTACTACAAGCAAACATTACATGGCATGAAATGTGGGTATATAGCAGACGAGCTCCCACACTTAAACACACACACACACACACACACACAAAAGAGGAAAAAAATGCTTCTTTGAAGTTATTTGCATGACATTACTCGTAATTCCCTTCAAAATTTATTCTGTGCTGTAAAAAAGTGAATTGCTGAGATCTACAGAAGACCTGTTTCTTCAGAAACCACGTTGGGCATGGACACTGAGTTCAGTTACATATCAGAAAATAAATGTGTAAATGACCTATACAATTCACAACGATATTTAGAGAACATGGAGGTAGGGGTTAATTGATGACAGGACACAAGTGTAAATATAGAATCTTGAGCACTGTTTTGCTTGTTTAGCTGTTCAGAAGTGTTTAGCTCTTTAGAGTTTGAGTAATTAAGCCTTTAAAATTATTCTTTCACTGAACAGCAAAGAACAAAGGTGTCTTGTGAGCACCTATATCTGCATTCTTTCAGATACAGGTCTATGTTTATAATATCGAAATAATGCATGGTTTGTGGAGGATTGCATAGTTTAAATTATATTGTTTTCTTTTTTTATATAAATGTAGTGTTTTCAAAAAAATTCTCTATTATTTTGTCTTGATCTGAATTTAAATCCTTACTTAGGCATATTTTATTTTGGGGGAGATCATAAGCTTTTGGTAAACTCAAATAATTTGTTGAAGCAATGTAGATCTGTTTTTAGTTGTAGGTACTGATCAGTTTTGCTTAGCGAGTTTGACATGGCTTAAGTGGATTTGTAGTCTTTTGTATATTACAGGTAGTAATTTCATTTAATACTGGATCATGCATGTTAAGAAGTATGTTCTCAACCTGTGTATTTACATTAGGTTGGAGTACAAAATTCACTGTGCTTAAATGTAAATAAAATAGCCAGATTTGCGATGGATTAATGAGTTATAAACAGTTCTAGATATCTTGAGTCAATGAATGTTCAAGCAGGTTTAGTTGCAGTATTTGTTACTAGCATTTATTTTTCCTTAAAGTTATAGTTTTGACTTCTTTATATATGTGTTTTAAGAAAGTTTTATAATTACTTCAGAGTGGCATTTTTGGGATCATTGCAGGCAGAAATCAAGAATGCTGATCTAAAGATTTATTTGTTGTTACAAGGCTTATCTTGAATTCTAAAAGAAATTTATCTATGAGAATATAAATTGAAGTTGATACTCCCCACAGTGCACAAATGAAACTTGTGTAAATAAAATTCTTCATACTTTGTTTGCTCAAAGGTAAGCAGCTTTGTTGAGTTGCAGATTTTTTCATTCACAGTGAAAAAGCTTTAGAGTTAGACTGGAATATGCTTTTATGTGACACCCCTTTCAAGAAGTGAGAGGGGGAAGATTGAGGCTATTACATAGCAGGCTGGCAAATTGTAGCATTTCTTTCTAAATATTGTTCACATTTGTGCTCATGAAAAGATATGAATTGTAGACTCATGAGCTGTATTATGAGAGAAGCTATATATATTGCTATGTAGTGTCTGGTACTAAGTCTCTTGAAATAAATGGAGGGCCTGCCATTGACTCCTCTGGGCTTTTATCTAGCTAGGTAACAATCTGTTAAGAGAGTGTCTCTCTTAAAGATGCAATATGATTTGCCTTTTCTTTTTTTATATATATATATATTTTCCTGTACGTAAGTGTAGCAAATACCTCATTGTAGCACAGTCAGCAGTAAAGTTATTTCTGGTAGTAATTAGGCACTTTCCTTTTTTTAGTCTTAATTTCCTATTCCTGTGTTTTTGAAAGATTTTTAGTTTTCATGAATATGAACTGTAAGAATTAAAAAAAAAAAAGGCAATTCTTTCAGTTTTGTTGCAAAATTTTGTCTCAAATGAAAGATCATATTATTCTGGAATAACTGTGTGTTTAACAGCTTGTAAGTCAAGTGCACAGTGTTTACCTTATCAAAAAAATATGAAAGTTCCATTTTCTGCTGGATCGAACAGCAGTAAGCATTCTCTTTAGTAGCTGTGACTTTTATATGTATAGATAGCCTAGTGCAGTAAGTCAGGAGAAAATAAATGAGTTAGAATTCATCTGTACCATTTATAGTGTCTTCTGTCTCTTATGTATCTCCTACTACTGTCCCCATATAGAGAGTTTTAAGCCAGGAGACAGTCCGGATCTCATGAAAACAAGTGTCATCTGTCAGAAGCGCTACCAACTCAAGAGTCAGAGATGAAGTATTTTCCCACGGGCGGCATCGCTGCTGCAGACCCGTGGGCTCTCCCAGAGCTCCGTGTAGCAAGCGGAGCAGGTGCCCCGAGCGGGACCGCGTGTTTCCCAGCGCACGCGTGCCCCCGTCACGGTGGGTTTTGCGCACGGCGGCGCGGGCCTGGGGAGCAGACGGCCGGCACCCGGGCCGCGCGGGCGGCCTGGAGAAGGGCGCCCATCTGTCGGGCCTGTGGCCTGATAAAGCCTGTAACAGCTGGCCCGGCTCTCCGCTAATCCATTCATCCCAGCCACGGATCACAAGGCGGCCCGTTGCTTCTCGGGGGCTCTGGGCCTCGGAGGGTTGCTGCGGCCCCCACGCGCCGCCCGGCGCTCTGGCC
>JAWLRI010000390.1:4278565-4301859 GCA_034781795.1 Crypturellus tataupa
GCCCGGCGCTCTGGCCGTGCGGCGACGCGGCGGCGCGACTCGGCGAGGGGCAGGTGCGGCCCGGGGCGCTTGCGCGCAGCACAAAGACCCGCTCCTGTTGTGGCCGACCTGTTGTGCCGGCGGCAGCAACAGCCTCCCTCCCCACGTCGTAGTCTGTTACGTGGAAAATAGTTAGGGAGTCCTGAAATGTTTTGCGGACCGGCACGTGGCTGTGGGGCAAAGCAGGCACAGCGTGGCGTAGAGCCAGGCACTGAGGTGGCATGAGCGATTGTAGTGGACCAAGATTATAAGTGATCTTTCCTACTGCTTTCTTGATGTACCCATATTCTTGCTATTGCAAGTAATTTGTGAAATTATTTGAAGTTGTTTGAAACTGCACAGGAGGTCGCATTCCCCTGTGCCATCAGGGAAAATAATTTCTTAAATATCAAGATTAATAATATGTTTTCTACCTTAAGATTTTCACCTTTTGTGCATAAAATCAGTCTCTGATTTTTGGAGGTTTTGAAGGAGGATTGATATGAACAGGAACACTTAGCAGGGGATGAAAAGTTCGAGAGAGAAAGAGAAATTGTAAGATGACAAATGTGTACACAGGGGCAAAGCGACATAAGGTGTTGCTGAAAAGGTGTAAAATGCTTAAGACTCTGTAGGTGAGGATGTGAATCTTGATTTATCTGTTAACAATAGTTGTCTTTTGTTATACTAAAGAGGACTTGAATATTTTGAGATGCTTGTCAGACTGGCACTTGGAACACGTTTCACCTGGGATCGCTGAGCATTTAAACAGTAAAAATGAGAGAGCTGAGCACGACGTGATTGACTGACTCGTCCATTGCCCCAGTTCCCCAGTCAGCCTCAATTACTGCGCCTCTTGCAACTGTGTCAATGGACGTGTAGGATTTCTGTTTATTTGACACCTTCTCTAAAAAAGCTAAATCCTGAAAGTCACAACGTAATTCACTGCTCAGAAGAAACTGTTTTTATCCCAAAAACGTAGCATCTGTGAATTTAACAGAATCGTATCTAATGATTGGCATAGGTTGTAACAAACACCCCTGGGGTTGTCCAGAAGCAAAATGGACACATTGCGACTGCTTCATTTGATTCCCCTATTGATGGTTGACATGACCTTCAGTGCACATGACAAGTTAGAAGATGCAAGACACAGCAATTTAAACTGACCTGGAGGATGCAGCATAAACAAAACAACACAAAAACTGCTCAGAGCTGTGTCACAAGCTCTTTACACCAAAGTTTTGTGGCAGAAAGTTGCAGGGGCTACAGGAAAAGCAATATCATGTTCAAAGCCATGTTTATTTGAACTGAGAGGTGGTCATCTTCATAGATCAATTGCTTTAAAAGCATATTTAGGTGAATATATATATGATGACAGGATAAATGGATTTTGTTCTCCTTTTTTTATGATGAGACCCCTCTTCAGAAAATATATTTTAAATTAATCATTGGGTAGAAAGCATCAGGAAGGAAAATTCAGCTGTGTAGAAGAGATAAATTAAGCAAGCAATCCGAAATCTCAGGGGAGAAGCTAGGATGGGAGAGTCATTCACTGAACTCAGCTGATTGTGCTTCGTTTTTTGTGGTCTTATAATGAACCAAACTCTAGGTTGTTTGAAATGTGAAAAATCTATCTGAAGTCTCTTGACTGAAGTAAAGACTTATATGAACAGTTAACAATTTCAATACCTTAAATACACTGTGGAAATATGGATGGATGAAACAATGTTAGATGAAATTTGATTTACATATATACATAAATAAAATTTATGTACATGTTTTAGGTCTGTGCTATTTTCTGTGGGGTGTTGTTGTGTTTTGAATCTAATTTTAGATTGGAAAACTCAGCTGATTTCCCCCCATCTTCCCCATTTTTTTTTAATATCCATATATGCTCACATGCTGATTCTATACTTTTTTTTTTTAACTAGGTTCATTATGTTAACTCTTAATTATTATTGCACTGTGGAAGCAATCTCATAGTTCAACAGTGGCATGGCATAGATTTTGCATTTAGTCAGAAAAAGTATTTCTTTTAATTTAACGTTTCAACTTCAGGAATCATGAGTCTTAAACAGTGTCTTTTACAGTATTTAAATGGTCAACAGAAGAAAGCATAGTAACATCTATTCATAAGAGGATTTTATTTTCCAGATGAATCAAAAATTTAGATACTGAGATTCAAGCCTATCACTTAAAAAGGAGGAACATCAATATGCTCTGCAAATGTTGAAAGATACTTATTTAAATGATAGAGAAGCTAAAAACAAACAAACAATTAAAAGCATCCTGCAGTTATTTAGTATCCTGCTCCCTTTTAGTGATCCGATGACTCACAACATACCTTTTCATATGTGTGCATGAGATCTTCAGCCTCAGGCCTTTCCCATTGTCCCTTTAGGTGTTCCTTCTTTAAGGTGAGGTTGGAATAGGACTAACCAGCAGCTCTGACACTGTGGTTTTTATTTAGATACCAATGCTAGGGATTTAAATTTCAATGCTATGTAAAATATGTTCTGTTGGGAGTCTGTTGGAAGTGCAGGATTTTTGCAGTTATGTATTTCTCTGAAACAGCTGTCTGCTTTCACTTTACTTCTGTAAAGTAGTAGTATTGCCCTCCCTAAGTCTTCGGAGTAAAACACAGCGACTGACACTCCCAGACCTTAGCTGTACTGATGTGAGCATTTTTGCAGAGATGACAGGGAATTGGAAACTGTCTCCTCAAGAACATGCCAAAAAAGTTAGTAGAGGTGGCATTAAAACGGAGAAAGGATGAACACATGGAAACCAATAGCAGAGGCTTTAGGAGGACTGTTGTCAACTCCTCTCGAATGAGCCCAACGAGAGGGAGAATAAGGATATTTTGATGAAGGAGATTGGAGAGAATGGTCTGAGCTGGCATCAAGAAGCAGAAGTTGGTGTAGAAGGAACTGAGGGTGAAACTGGAGGTGAAGATATAGTTGGCCACTCTGGACTGTGCTCACTCATTTTACTGATGTGAGAGAGAAGGGATGTGAAGTATTAGTTGATAGAGTTGTCAGGTTTTGTTTTCTGTGTGGTGGGAGAATAAATTACGCTTGTGACGCCAGACCTCTAACCCAGTCCCTTTCTGTTGTTGAATAGTAGTTCTTTACGGTCCTTGCCGTATGGCTGTCTTTGTGCGGTCTTACCCAGCTGTGCTGCCACTAGTGCTTGTGTTGCAGCAGTTTTATGAATTGTTCGGTGACTTGCTGTAGCTAGGGCTGTGTGCGAGTGCAGCCTACGGCAGAATTCCTATCAAATGTGCATGAAGACAGATTTTAACCAGAAAATGACAATGCATTTGTGTTCTATGTCCAGGCAGGAAGTGATGCTGCTGTTATTTACAGTGGCATTTTGATTCTTGCACTCCCCCATCTGTGTGGGTCATTTTTAAAGTAAGGTTCTTGGATAAGCCATAGATTAGCATTCCTGCTTAGGACACTTCTTTGCCACCAAAGTGGTGCTGTTTGGCCTTATAGTTTCTTCTTCAGCAGTATATGAAAAAATAAAAGTCTTTATCATCAGCTTTTCTTTTGCAATGATGAAGGTACACAGAAATAAATTTAATTGCCTAATTTGCTGGGCAGGCTTTGGCCTAAGCTTAAAGGCTTAAGTGACTTAAAAAAAAAGAAAGAAAAAGCCTACCTATTGCCTTGTTTGTTTGTTTTTTAATTAAAATTGTGTGAATGGAAGACATAGCCTATATTGCTGCATAATTAACAAAATAACATTGAACCTGGAATATAATAGCACACATGGATGAACAGAAGCAGAAGCAGCAAGTCTTGCAAGGAAGTCACCTGGACTTTTGTTATTTCTTTGTATTTAAAATAAAACAGATACAATAGAAATAGATTCGTTTCAACCTCAAGCTGAAATACAGATCTTTTTCACCATTCCAAACTTTTTAGGAGGATTCATTTGTGCCAGCAGCGTGCCTTTGAGGAGGAACATACTTAGTAAAATTGTATGCGTCTTTTTATATTACCTAAAAAAATTATTTTATCTGAAGAATTACATTCTGTTCTTGAAGTAATACTTTTAATAAAGTAATACTTTTACTTGAGGTTGTATGTTGTCAGGTTTGCTTCAGATACTTTTTTAGCCTGTGTTCTACCTACCTTGCTTTCTCCTGCCTCCTTATTCCCTTCCCCTTAGCCCCTAACATAAGGGGAAAAGAGAAGGCAAGCGTTATTTACCCTGGTTGCAAAGTTGTTCCTCTGCCTAAGAACTTCTTCTCATTTGCAGCCTAAGTGCACTTGTTGGCAGTTTATATCCATTTCTGCTTTTGGTAATTGTCCTGTCTCTCATTTAACTGTCTGTCCTCTCATCTTCAGATGTATTTACCAGGCACAGTTTTGATTCTGGTGGTGATTTTACTGTAATGTTTTTAACAGATGCTTTTGTGTAAAGCAGATCATGTACATGAAGCCTGCTGGTATAATTTTCTGCAGATTAGGAGTAATTCTTTGTATAATAATAGATAAGGAAACCATTCATAAAACAATATCCAGCATTTTAGAGCTGGTGAATTTCTGTCATCCTTTTTGCAGTCCTTATTATACTGTTTATCCGTATACCAAACTTTTAAAATGTTCTGTCTTAGGAGGTCACATGAAATGTGAATAAATGTTTCTTTTTTCCTCCGATCCATTTTGTTATTTTATCATGGGAGACCAAAATTTTACCTCCCACTGGGGCTTCAGGGGAGCACAAACCATGCCAGACTTGTGGGTACAGCACTCTGTTATCAGAGGTTTTTTCTGTACATTGTCTCCCCAAACTTTTTTTTTTTTTTTGTCCTTGCTTGGTTATGGTTATTTCATTAAACTTTCTTTATATAAAAGTTAACATCTTGCTGACACTAGGTTGCCTGAAGATAATTTTCATATCTGGCAGAGCATGTGGAGTTGCTAAGGAAGGTATTTCATGAAATGGAAGAGAAATAGCAGATTTAAACTTGTTCTGTATTTAGAAAAACTAAGCACTGTAATTGACAAGCTCAGATTCAGGATAGTGACTCTAGCTGCTCTAAATCTTAGCTGTTAAGGTAAAAGGCTGGGTCATGTCTTTTGATCTGGAGGTTCTGGTTTCATGCAGCTTTGAGAACATCCCACGGGTGTTGTCTTAGTCTTATGGTGGGCGAGACTATTTCCAATTCCAAACTGTCTCCTTGGCTTTCTACTACAGTGAGCGCTCTTAATGAGGCTGTTCTTACCTCAGGGGATCTGCTGTCCTCTTTTGTGCATCTAACAGCACCTTGCTAAAAGAATCTTCCACCTTTCTGTAACAGTACTTTTATGCCTTAAGAGCTGACTGTGTGAAGATGTATGCTAGAAAAACAACAGCTTTACCTCCATGCAGACTGTCAAGATCGTTGCAGAGACGCTGCATTCGGTGGCTTGACAGTCTTTGTGCAGCACACTGCAATAGATGCAGGTGGTTTTTAGACCATGCTGGTCCTGGCATCTTGACTTTTCACAGTTGACAAAGAACCATGTAGTGTCATATGCTGGTGTGAAGCCTAAAATCCGGGGTTTTGTCAGTCTATTTTCTGGCTTCTGAGAACTTGTTCCCTTAGTATGTGGAGACATCTCAGTTCATGGACTTATGGTTCATCTCAGCAAGAAAGCCTCCTCTGGTGTCTGGATGACCTGGCACTGGAAACTCTCCCTGTCTGGTTGGCTCAAATCGGTTGTGACAGATACTTCATTTTTAACTAAGGAGCACATTCTAGCTGCAAGTGCATAGGGCTGAGGGAGCAGAATTTTATTATCTAAGTCCATAATGATAGGACCTGTGAAATGAATGGATGTTTCTAGCTTATTTAAGAAATGATCTTGTTTGTGTGGTAATGGATAAAACCACCACTGTGTGCTCACTTCAAACTCTCTTTGGCCTATCCGTCAATCCACAAGAATCTCTTCATTATTGCAAGTCACTGTGAAGGTGACACTTTTTGAAGGTGACACTTTTTTTTTTGTGAGGGGGGAGGGGAAGAGACTTGACAGGGGAATCACCTCTTTCAGAAAGATGAAAGAAATCCAGGCTGTTACGGTGATCCTGCCTAGACAGTGTTCTCTCAGGATGGGGCATTACTGTGCCCTGTTCGGAGCTTCTCTTCAAGGTGGTTGTGAATTCCTCATAAACCCTAGCTGTCAACCTACATGTTTTTTATCCACTTGCTTCCAGTGCCAAGGCCCCCTCTCTGTGTACTCGGTGTCAAAAGGTTCTTTCTATAGTGACAGGAACAGTTAAGTCCCAATGGATATTTGTAGCAAAAAATGAAAGCACAAAGAGCACAACCATATCTTTGCAGAGACTGTTCAACTGAACAGTGAGATGTATTAAAGACTTTTACAAGAGTGGTGGAGCTCCTCTCTATCATTGGGGCTTTCTCCAACCCCCGCCTTGGCCTCACAGCAAGATCCCCCCAATCCTGACAGCTTCGAGGCAGCCACTTGGAATTCAGTCCAAAACTCAGTAGACCCCAGCACCTTCTCTAACCCATCTAAGGAGTTGTAAGGAAGGACCCGTAGTAGTTCTTTACCTAAAAGATCACTAGCAGGTATGTTATGTGTGCTGCGTATGCCTGGACCCCTCTCTGACTTTTATGAATGTTAAGCATAGATTTGAAGACAGAGAGAGGTATCTGGTTTTAGTGATAGGGTCCACATATACCTACTGTGGGAGAGTATGAATGAAATATGTGTTGCAGAGACTGAAATTACAGTATATAGCCTTACTTTTTCTCTTAAAATCTCTTTATTCATTGTTTCCCATTGTCTTAAGTCTTGCTGTGTTCAGATTTTAAATTCAGGCACATCAGTTATTAAAAATATTCTTTTTTTTTCTTTTTTTTTTTTTTTAAGAAAAAAGGTTCTTTCCTGTTCAGAAACGCACCATCTCATATACTCCAGCATGCCTAGCCATGTTTTTAAGCTTTGCTCATGTTCTTCTAAAGGAAAATGTCACCCTTTTCTAGTCAACTTGTGAAACTGGTCAAACTAGACTGACACAGCAGCATAATACTGCACTCGCTACCTCTTCAGCTTTGTAGACAAAATGCAACCCTAACAATGCCTGTGTCTGGCTCAGGGTAGATTAAAGCATGTGCTTTCTTGTAGGATAAATGATGTGGAAATCTTAACTCACCTTGATGTGTCCTTTCTGTCTCTTTCTTCCTCTCTTTTCTTCCCTCTTTTCTTTTGCTGCTCTTCCCCACCCCCATCTCTTTTGAAAATAGTGAAGAAAAGTTCAAAGAGATGAGCTACTGTCTTCCAGCATGCAGAATGAATAAAGAGTGATAGTTGGGCAAAATAAAAGGAAAAAAAAAAAAAAAGAAAAACAGAAGTATAGATGTTGAGATGGCAGTTTTTTCCGTGTTTTTGAGTTTGCAAAATAAGAGATAGATACATATCAGAAAAAAAAAAGGAAAGAGAAGTCTTAGCATGGGTCACTTGAGACCCTGTGCTACTCTGAAGAAGTTTGGGATTTCAGATTTGTTGTGTTCTTCCTTAATGTTATTTACACAATTTTCCTTTCGGACTACTTAACCCAAGAGGTGAAGGTCAACCGTGCAGAGAAGTGATTATCATGTGCAGCCCCCTCAGTTCCCATTTATATGATAGAATAGAGCGGTTGGGTGCATTAAATTGCTGGATTTGAAAAGCTGACACTAAACCATTCTCAACAATATACATATATTGAATTTCTTGGTAATCTATCTGTTATCTTCCACTCTCGCCAGCATACTTATATAGTGTACCCTTATGTTTCCCGTTCTCCCCTCTCATCCAGCAGTACATACCTTGCATGCACATTTGAGTAGCTCAGGAATACGTTAGAAATAGGTATTAATGTTGCATTGATAAAATGAGCTTAGCTAGCCCTTCTAATTGCAAATATCCTTTGCAAATGTAAGTATTTAAGAATGTCAGAAATTGCTTAGTTAACTGAAGGGCATATAAGTACAGAGATTCATGTTTGCAATATTACAAAAATGTGAAGAAGTAAGGGAGTATCTTTTTAGCTCTGAGGATGGACTGCACAACAGCAGCTTCTTACATGTGGTGATCAGAGTGGTGATGGCAGTGACACAGCTTACCTTTAATTGCCTGATTTACAAACTGAACATTGACCATGCAAATATCTTCCCCATTGTGAAGCCAACTGTATGCAGGATTCCTTACTTTTTCTCTTGTAGAAGAAAAGGAAAAAAAAAAAAAAAGGTGGATTTTTGGCTAGTGTAAGACCATTTGAAAAAAAAAAGCAAATAAAAATGGTAATTTGGGTCGATGGGAAATATATGGAATGGCAGAAATTGTGCTTTTGTGTATTTAAATATATGCAAAGAATATTCTATCCTTTTTCTTTATTTCCCGCCTTTTTATTTTCACTTCAGGATAATAGTAAATAAGAAAACATATCAAGCTTTCAGCCCTGTGTTTTAGTTTATTAAAGTTTATAAAAACTAAACGCTGTTTCTTGCTCCTTGTTCCATGTTCCCAGGGCTGACTTGTTTATCCCCAGGAAGAGGTGGGAGTGCCTCTGGGGAGGCCAGCCTCACAGGCTGAATCTGGGAACAAATTCATCTAACACAGCACTCCTAAATTAAAGGAAGACTTACTGGTTGGTGGTTATGGAAATCTGTTTAGGTGAAGGTATACCACAGAATCTAAATTTAATTTAGAAATCATTATGGGCAGGCGTGATAGCACTAATACTCAGTGTGTCCAACATTTCCTGATATAAGATCTTATTCTATGATTCTTGCAGATCTTTTAAAATGTTGACAGTTTCAGGAAAAACACAGCTTTTGTCTAAGGAAAAATGTGATGTTTGGGCATACTGAAAATAGGAAAACTATTAAGCAGATCTTTCTCTCCCAGAGTTTCCAATAGAAACTTAAAAGTGAACCAATGCAGTGGTCATCGTGTAGGGTAGATAACTTACCATCTCCATGCCTTTCCTCACCTTACTCATCTCTAGAAGCTCTTGGTTCCTCCCTACCGCTCTGGGATTATAGCTGAATTGGCCGGTGAGTCTTTCAGGGTTGTCCTTGCCCTGCGTGAGCAGCAATGGCCATGCCAAGGTGGGCATGGATGGATGGCCAGGAAGGGGCCAGAAGAAACCTGGAGCTGGGTGAGAGGAGCTTGGCATCCACTGCAGGGGTTGGAAAGCCAGAAAAGGGCAGCTGAGCCCCTGCGGTCTGCAGCAGAGATAAGGCCAAGAGCTTGGCCTGGGAGAGGTAGTGGGGACGAGGACGCAACGAGTTGGAGGCGACAGGGAAAGAAGGCCATACCCAGGTCACATCAGCAGTTAGTTAATTCTCCTATTTTTAAACTCTTGATTCTGGTTTCATGACCTTATATATTTTAACATATAAGACTCTATATGTGGATATTAAAAAATATATGGCCTTGGAAGACTGTCGAACTTGGTTATCTTGACTGGATAAGCATTTGAAAAACAGGCTGGATTTTCTCAGGAAGTACAATTTGACCTCTGGTGTTTATATTCTAATCAATCAATGATATCCTGGAATGTGCATATTTTTTTTAAATGGGGAAGGGTTCAATGGAATAAGTTGACTTCAGTATGAAGCAAATCTATAAGAAATTTTCCCTTATGAGATCTACACATTATTTTCATATGTTAAAACTCCAATGTTGTTTGGCTGTTTCTGTTAGACTGCTTGTAACTGTAGAGGTTTCAGTCACAAAGAATATGGTTAGCAAAGAACTAAGGTTTTAGATTTATTGGTGCTATTTTCAGAGCTATATATGAGCCTTTCTATTGTGCTCCTCCAGCTTTCAGTACAAATTTGGCACATAAATATTTTGTAAAACAGGTAGGATTTCCTATAAGCCTGTTTTTTTTTTTTTTTTTTACTTGCAAATGTTAACATAATGCCTTTCACTTAATAAAAATTTTAAATACTTAAATATTTCATTGATAGGTTGCTATCCACAGTGGGAGCCAAATTAATTTGTGTTCCTGAAAGCTCACTGAAGCAAATACTCCTATCAGGAACGAATTTGGGCTCAAGGGTTAACTGCTGTCTCTGTTAACATCTATTATATAGAGCAAAGGGAGCAAAGTTGATCAGTTTTGACTACAGCCTTTTATATAGTAAGAAAATCTTTGCCTTTTTACATTTTTTTTTTAGTAAGTTTAAAGTACCTGACTTTAAAGGGGGTGTCTGAATGGCTCTCTGTGGATACTTTTAAATAGCCTTTGTGGAAGCGTTTTGAGCAATGCTAATAACAGTGGTTTCTGGCAATTGCAAAATGGGATCTGACCAATTTTAGTAAAATAGTGGCACTAACCCAGCCGAGCTTGCTTTTGAAGCAGTGTTTCAGTCTGAACTGAGCTGAAGTGCTGTTTTAAGAACCAGTTTTGCACCTCACTGTAAATGATGGACAGCTGCTAGCTGAGGTAATGATCTGTCTTCATGTTTGATGCCTCCTTTTATCAGTCTAAGGCTTTTCACTGAGTCAGATCTATTGATTAGCATTAGTTTACTTCCCAAGAAGCCTGCTTTGCATTGAAATGTCACAGGCTTGGGATACTAAGCGTATGCAGAGCAAGAGCCTGAACTCTGGCTAATGCTGCCTGCTAAATTATATGTTTGCCGAGCGGTTAGCAAGGGTAATAGCTTTGCAGCCCCCAAAATGTTAAATGGGGTCATTTTTATCTCCCACGGACAAATATTGGGGGAGAAAATAATGGGGTCATACGGCAGATATCCTGCACTTCTCTTTGCTTTGCAGAGTGGAAGTTTATGGAGTTACAGAGTGAGGGAAGCCCCAGGATGGATAGGGTAAAATCTCTCCTTCACAGCAGAGATTCATGCGTATATTCTAAAGAATGGCAATAGGGGAGGGGGAGCAGAAAGATCTGCATCATGCCCATTAATGAAAAAAAGGAATACAAAAACGACTTTGGGAGGCAGGACTCTGTTTGAATGTAGTTTGCATATAGAAATAAATACTGGGGCACAAGGACTTGCTTTGCTTTTCCGGTTGTGCTTGCAGGGTTCCAGGTGCAACGTGCTAAATACATATGGTCACTGAGAAAGCAGAAGCTTAAATACAATGCTGCTTAGTAATTATGTTAACTGCATTGATAGAGGTTAGCAGGAAGCTAATTGTAACCTTGGGGAGGAAGGAAATAATCTCGATATATTCAACGGGATTTGTAAGCACCTATTATTTGACATTTGTTTTAAGTTTTTCAATCTGTATTGAAAATATACAGTTTTTCTGAAAACATTCTGGAAATGTTGGTGTTGTGATATTGAAAAAGATTGGAACATTAACTTCCTATTACCTGATACATAGTGATTTAATCTGCTTCAACTTTTACTTTACTGTATTTTTTGCGTATTTTCCAGATAGTTTTCCCCTTCCATTTACTTTTTTTCTTATTATTCACACAGAATTGCATACTTGACCATGCTTTGAACATTAACAGATGGGGTCCACACCTAGTGTACTTTCTGCACTACTTGTACATAACAAACTAACATTTTTCTAAATACAGAATCTAGTTTTAGTCAGTCATTGTAAGAGATTTACTTATGATACACGGTAGGTAATACTGAGTCCTTAGAATTTCTGGTATTCCGGGTACTTTCCATCCCCAAGATTGCAACTGAAAACCATGCAGAATATTGGTTCAAAAAAAAAATGCAACTTGTGGTAAAGAGATTCTTTAAAATTGTGGCAGTGCACTGGGGGTGTGCAGTCTTTCTGACTTTTACATGCTTGATGTTTCAGGCCATTTCCAGGAACAATGCCATATGTTACACAAATATGTAATGATTGCTCACAAGAAAAATAATGTATATGTTTCTATTTAATACCTAATTTTAAATATTAGCTATTTAACTCCTATAGTGATAACACCATGTGTGGAGGTTGGGCATTAATTGCAAAAAGATGATGTGCTTAAAATCAGGGAGAAAAAAGCAGGGCAGACCATATCATGATGATCTGGAAAGAAGATGCATCCAGTTCCGTGTATCCATAGAGCAAAGCGAGCTCCAACTGCTGAAACTCGCCCGCGGTTTTAGAGCAGAGCTACCGTGTGGCATGCCTTGGCGCGCTGCGTCTTGCCAGTTGTTCCTCATCCCCTCAAGCAGATGCCTTCCTTGCATAACCAGTTCTTGAGCCACGTGGATTCAGTGCTCCATACGAAACAGAGGCCATGCAGATCTACCACTATACTAAAAGAACTTTCATGTTAAATTCGCTTGAACGGCAAACTTGATTTAGAAAAAAGTGCTATTTCTTTTCAAAAAGTAATCTGGTGAGCACAGTGGGTAGGCAACAGTGTCTGATCTCTCTCTGCATTCATCAGTTCCTGGCTTCTGCAAAAACAGTGATGATCTCTCCATCGGGAGGAAACCTCCTTCAAGTCCCAAACTGCCTCGAAATGGCCTTTAGCTTGGCCAAAATACTAGGGGCCATATGGCCCCATAATATTTTGTCAATGTTCTTCCAAATTGTAGTAAAAGCATTTCTTTCCAGCAAGGCTAGTATGTTGCTTGAATAAAATTATTTTTTTTTCCTTCAAAGAAAATGTTATCGGCCTTCCTAGCAGCTGTGCGGATTGTGCTGTACTGATTAGAAGTGATACACGGAAAAAAACCACTCTAGCGAGGGGCACTTGTGCTGCTCAGGGGCTGATGCTCTTCCAGCCGAACTCCCGCTGAGCTGGCCTGCCGGCCGTGTCGCCAAGCACAGCAGAGCTTTTCCTGGTCCTGTCTTTCATGTGAGGCGCAAAACTCGAGTCCTGGCCACGTGTAGCTACAATAGATTCCACGGTAAGTTTAAACGGAAGATAGGAGGTTGTCCCAGCATCCAGGGTTGATTTATGGATGTGTCAGCATAATGTAGGGCGCACCATGACAACTGGATACCCACATACACATACATAGTGGGGTGCCCACACTGGTGCCCCCAGCAGCACTGGGCCCTATCGTGTCTGCCGTACGGACTGAGCATCCAGCACCAGAGCTACCGCTCCTGGGCTGCTGAAAGAGGCCATGCAGTCGAGCCCAGCAAACCCGTATGCAGGGTCACGATTTCTATGGCATCGAGAACAAAGGTTTCCTGGACTTCGGCAGCAACTAGTTTTTCCCTATACTGTCCCTTTGGTTTAAGCTATTGGTGTCTTCATTTCTTCTTCTGTAGAAAATTTTGGCAAGGCCTTCAATGTGATGCTAGGTTTTTAGTGTTTATATAACCACTAAGTATTAACAAAATAGTATATATAGAAACAGGAAGTATTCTAAAAATGTTTTCTCACATGCTTATTTTCCACTGATACTAGGCTTTGCATAAACTTGAGCAATTTCAGAAATTAGGTCATAATACAGAAGGCTAAAGATTTGTTTTGTTTTGTTTTGCTGGAAAATGCAAAATGTCATATACTATGAGTTTTAAGATGCTCTGAACAGAAACCATTAAGTACAGTAGGTAGTACTTGCAAAACAGCAAAAGATGGCAGAAACGTGTGTCTTGTCTGAAGCTGTTAATGTCCCTCGGGAATACCGTATGCAAAGAAGAACACCCCTGAAGTTGAGCAAAATGTAAATACCACGTAGTCAAAAGGAGAAGGCCAGTACGTAAGCTCAATTGAAGAGTTCATAATAATATGAAAGCTAAAAGTTTCAGTATTTTTATAGAAGATTATTTGTCACGCTTATTACAGCACTTCAGTATCTCAAAGATTGAGGCTTAGTTTGTTATAGACAATATGGAGCATCTACAATATATACCAAATAGGAGTCTATAAAGGTTTCTTTTTATATGCAGTTTTGGTATCTGAAAGAGATGATCAGACTTGTACTTGAATTTCCAAGGATATTCTACCTTTCTGCCCAAAGCTCGATGCTACTTCCTGGGCCTTTTCCACCAGTGGAGGATGAGGGAATTTTTATACTGAACTCATCTTTGGTTTCATGAGATAAGTCTTGAATCCGGCAAGCCACATAAAATGCTTGACTGGGCTGTAAGTAACCTCCCCCACCGCCTTTATAAATCTATCTTTGCAGAAACCTTACTGTAGTTAGCAGTGAAGGGTTAAGTATGAGAGCGAGCTATGGCAAGTGATCTATCTCCCCTTGAGTTCTGCATCCATACTCATGCAGATTTTTCATTCACGTTTCATAGGTAACTTGTGAAACATGCTACTATAAAGTCCTCACATTGTACCAAATCATAGGGGAGGCATGGAAGGAGAGAACGAATGAAGGGAGCGGGGGAATGAAAGGAGAGAGAGATGAGTGATGCCTTCACGTGAGCAAAAGCAGATAAAGTGGCTCTACCTGTGCCCAACTGCATTTATTAATATATAAAAACAGAAAGTGACACATAGAATCAAAGTACGTTCTGCCTCTTCTTCCTTTTGTGCACATACACTTGCCTCCTAGTTCACTGCCACGGTCCCAGTATTGGTTGTTTCATAGTAAGCAACTGAATAAAAACATGGTTGGTCTTCCCCGATCAATTTGAAGTCCTCATTTGCTGTCTGATTCTGAACAGGGTGCATGCAGTACCCATCCTCTTGTCCATGAGAATAACCATGTATTTCAGATGCGGCCAAGCTCCCCATGAGTTTAGTTAAAGCAGCTTGTGCAAATTTATCTAAACGGAGCGTGTGTGTAAGCGTGTGCGTGTGTGAAAATGAAAAATCTTTTCTCTGAGCAGCTAATCCTCAGTGGTGGGGGACTAGGCACGGCTTCTGTTGTTTTTTCTATGAAAAATAATCAGTGGTGTTTCCCTATAGACCATTTTCCAAATGCTGAGGAAGAAAGGAAAAATCATACTCCTTTCCCTACTGCCTCTTCTAGTATTTTGATATTGCTGCTGCTGATACTGTTAACAAATACAAATAACAATGTTATACTATTTGGCTGCTTTGGCTTTTTAGGAAACTAGCAAATTATGAATCTGTGTTCTTCAGCATTAAAAAATAAACAAAAGAAAGCTCAAACAAGCAAGCAAATCATTCAGCATGGGTATCTGTTAATTGCCCTCTGTTTTTTTCCACAGCCTGAAGAAGGCCCTAAGGCTAACATGTCACTTACAAGCTAACTTTCTACTTGCAATGCATCTCATGAGCTGCTTTTCCAATTCTCTCTTCATTTCCCTGCCTTTTTGCTGATGCAGTACAACTGTTGATTTCTTTGGGGGCTGTTTTTAGGTGGGAGATACCAATAACAAGATTTTTTTTTAAGCTGTCGAAGCCAAAGGGTAGCAAGACTTAGTTTATTTCAGTTCTGGAATGAAGGACAGATAGAGCTGGAAATTTAGAATGGGAGACTCCTAAGGGCTCAGTCTTGCAAACAATATGAATTACAATGATTGGTTCCATAAAAATCAATGGTAGATTCTCCCGTTAAAAGTCAAGGTAAATGCTTCTATGATTCAGATTTTTTTTTTTTTAAATTATTACTTTAGAACAAAAAGCATAGACTAGAGAAAGTTTTCCGATGTACATCTTTCAGAATATTAAACATGAGGGAAACATTTTTCTTCAGGTCTTTGTTGGTAAGAGTGCTTAAAAGGATCAGAAGACAGTTACTACTAGCAAGTTTTGATTTATTGCACATATTTACTGCTGAGATATTATTGTTACACCATTAATTCCAAAGACAAACAGAGCTATCCAATAGCCTGTTATTTTGCACTAAAAACAAGTATTTTCTGTTCTTCTGTTTGTGATTTAGCATTCACTTTTTGATACTGTCTTGCTTGTGGGGTATGCTTTCCTCCAAATGCTGCTGAAAAGTGACTAGAGAGGAGTTGTATTCTTCCCTTAACCTTTTTCCTCTCTATTTTCCTCCTCTCGTTAATGGAGCGTCTTGTTAGATGCTGCGTCTTGGTGACTTGAGCGCACCAGCTGCGGAATGTGTGTGAAATGAAAATTGAGATGTTGATGGCTCAAAACAAACCTGATCATTAGCAATACCATAGATTCCTTCTCTCCTTCCTGTTTTAGAAGCTGTGTAAAAAACAGAAAGGGGGAAAAAAAAAAAAAAAAAAGATTTTTCTTCAACCTTCATCCACTGGATCACCATAAATGTGCAAATACCATGTGAGAGAGGAGGAAAGTGAGCGTGCCCGCCTGTGTGTTTGTATGTGCATATGCATGTACAGGGGACTAGAGAAAAAAATGGAAAATTTAGTACCTTTGCATCTTACAAAGCTGTATTCTATTAGTTTAATACCTACAAAGGTATAAAATCAGCACAGATATTAAGTGATTTAACAACATTAATGTATTGCCTCTTACTTGAAAATTCTGGTTATTTTAAACATAATGCTTAGCTTTATTTGTATTTGTGTATTTGTGAAAATTAGTCTTCCTATCCTTATTAGTGAAAAAAAATGATTGGATTATATGATTTATGGTCTTTTTGATAATTTGAGAATATATTTTTCCTGTATTTATGCACACCAATACACACACACTTGCATTAAGACCAAAAACATTAAAACCGCCCTGAACGTGCACTGCTGGCTTGCTGAGAGATCTGCAGCTATTTCCTTTACAAAGTGGAGCACGTTTCCTGCCGAGGTGGAGGTGTAGCGTGGAGCACTGTGTGCTGGCACATGCAGGCTACAGCTCGTTACTAAAGATGATGCATTGGAGAATTCTGTGGATCTCATTTTTTTTAATTGGTTTTGAGTTTTTTGCCTTTGTGACATAGAGATCTGAATGGTTTTTCAATAAGGTAACTTGGGCTTGCACAATTGTTTCTGAGAACCAGAACAAAAGTTTTGATACAAGTCTTCACTGTAAAAGATTTGTGCATTCTTAACTGAGATAGATTAAGGAAAACTGTGTGTGTGTAAGCCATTTAAATAAGAATGTAGTATTCTCTACCATTTGTATTCTGCCCAAGCTTTGAATTTGCTTTGCAGCATGAGCACAACAAGACTAGGCTATAAAAGGCAGCCAGGCCACGTAGACTTAACTCTCATAATGTCAAGTTAAGCCATAGATATCTTTGCCACTGAATGTTACAAATGCCCCAAAAATATGTGGGTTCAAAAAAAAAAAAAAAAAAGACTGCAGAAGTAAGTGGAAGAAATGCCATGATGAAATGTTACTTCATACAAAGACATGACCTTTGGTTCAGAAGGTCTTGAAATCACAAATCATTGAGGATTGTGAACTTTGGTGAATGTATATGGCCAAATTGTATTTTTCAGCTTGGTGGGTGGCTGGAATTGTGAGTGAACCCATATGCAAGCACAGAATGCCAGAGAATTTTATTTCCTCAGCAGTATCTTCAGAGGAGCAAAACAAACATGACCCCTGTTTTAGGCTGCTCCTGCGCAGTGTTTTGGGTTGCTCGCTCGAGCCGAGGGGGAGCAGCCCTTGGTTCAGCTCAGGCTGCGCTCACCCTCTTGCCTGGAACTCCCAGGTAGAGATTTCGGTGCGTGCTAATTCACCCCACCCCTCCTGAGGTGTCCGAAGGCTCCTTTACTCCTTTCTCTGGCTCTGGAGCGGGTCCTTCAGTGAAATTTCAGCATCATCCTTGTGTTCAGGATGGACCATCTGCTATAAACAGTGTCTTAGTTCTCCACTACCTTGAAGCTCTTAATTCTGGTCAGAAGGAAATGAGAATTTTGGAGCCTTCTAGTGGACCCCTACATACTTGTCAGGATAAGGCAACTCCTAGTATACTAGTGAAGTTTTCCCCTGAGGCCATGTCAGGATTCCATTCGAGTCAGAAGTTCATCTGCTCATGTTTTCTTCTGAAGGTTTGAGGCTTCCTTTTATGTCTTACATGTTTTGTAATCAAGACAGAAAGGGGAGGGGAGGGAATGCCAGTTGCTTTCTGGATCCACGAAGAAGAGATTTTGGTGCCTGCTCATGTCAATGCGGAGACTGTCACTAGTTAATTGACTCTGTGAAGGTCAGTTATGGAAGCGGCTGTGATGACGAAATGTGTTCCAAGCAACAACAACCAACTTTCTCTCAGGATTTTCAGAATTATTACCTAGACATCTTCACTGTGTTCTTGGAGCTTGGCTAATTTGAGAGAGCAGAGCTTTCATGTCATGTGGGCTCTGGAATTTTGTGGGAAGTACAACTTGAACTTTCCATGGAGAGGCATTTAAAGGAAAAGGAAAGGTTATTTACTTGTAGCCATTCTACTTGTAAGGTGTGTTACTGTCACGTATTTTCACAACTCATCCTATTATCCTTCTCCTTAGAGACACTTAGAAAAAAATTCCCAGGTTAAGAAGTGAGAGGAGGAGCAAACATCATTGATTTCCTAGCAGTATGCAGGGCACGTGGAGAGGGTCATGTTTGTCTTACTCCTCCGCAGATATTGCTGAGATCATAAAATTCTTAGGCTTCCCGTGCTTGCATATGGTTTCACTCACAATGAGAATGTACACATAGACAATATTTATCCAAGAACAGTTACCTATAACTGTTAAATACACAGTGAAAAACAATTATTGAAGAATTTATGCTTGAACATTTTCAAATAAAAGACATGTTTATATGAAAGGCTTCAGGCAACTTAATGAAGGGTATTTCATTCTGATGGAATAAATTAACTTTGTTACAGGTTTCGTGTTTAAGAAATCGCTCTCAATGTGCTGCGGAGCATGTAGAGCCCTGTTTGTGAATCTCCTGGTGCATGGTAGGAGATGAGAAGTTCAGATGGTTGTTGAGTCACTAAGCCACAGCTTCTTTGGCTTCAGTTACATTCAATTGGGTGCTTGTATTAAAGCACTCCTAGTTTTCCAGTCTCAGACTCAACTTCCTCCAGTGAGGATGAATTCTCACTTTTGTCCAGGTCCACTATCAGAGATCTCTTTTCAGAGAGACTTTGTTAGGGCGTCTCTGTAGTCCATGTGAGGATCTACAAACAGCAGATTAGTTTGTCATGAGCAAGTAAATGGTTTATTTGTGGGTTTTTGGGGGTTTGGTTTGGTTTGTTTTTTGTGGGTTTTGTTTGGTGCGAGTTCTGAGATACTTCACAGTGAATTAAAAATGACCTGTTTTTGTACTGTTCCTGTGCTGCTTCTTTACTCATACCTTTACTCTGGGCAGCTTTTCAGAATTTGGTACAATGCAGCAAAGCTCATTCATTTTTTCTTCAGGAATTGTCCAGTCTGTTAGCTTCTCCTCTAGAAGCACCACCATGCCTTGCAAACAATTTTCTTCGGACAGAGGTTCCATTTGGAAGACGGCATTAACTAGCTTTGTCTCCTGTTTCAACCCTACTTTAAGTTGATGATATTGGGACTGACACTCCACTAATGACGATTTCATTTAGTGGTAAAAGGAAGGGTATAGAAGACAGCACTCATCTAATCATGCAGGCATGTGTCTGGATTGGCTCTTTTCACATGGTCTGTATTTTGATAAGCTTTAAGCCTATTGGGCCAGTATGTCAAATATATAGCACTTATTTCCCCTTTCAAGTGTTAGTTCCACAGAATGGAAAGAAACATGAATAATTCCTACGAGGCAGTACTTTTTAAAAGCATTTTTCAGAGGTTTGTGATTGTGTGTGTTAAATGTTGCTATTGGATTTTAGAAGATTTGGAAACAGAGATCTAGTTACCAGCAAGGGAATTTTCCTGCTTTTCTAGAGTTTTGGAAACACTGTTTTCAAGGAATGGGTCATTTGCTTTTTAACAGGCACACACAAAAAAGCGCTCATTTTTTATGCTTTCCAGCTGATAATGGAGATGGCAGTTTTAGAAAATGATACAAAGAATTAGTATTTTAATTTGAAAAGGGGATCAGTAAATATATTGTGCATACTAGGTGTCTGCTTTTCAAGTAGTATAAACAGCCTATTTACTTTCCGTATGTGAACTATAGTTGAATGATTTTTTAAGTGCTGATGCCCACATAATACAACACTGAGAAAAGTATCCTTTTTTATCTTATTTAAAGCCATGTCTATTGCTCACAGTTCATTATACCTGAATTTTTACTTGTCCATATTAAAATCATAGATAAAATGCAGATGATCTTATCCAGAAGATAGTGGCCATTCATTTCCTTTTTTTTCCTACATCACAGAACAGAATTTTTTTCTCCATCTTTTCAGTTCCTGAAAATGGGATTTTTTTCCCTAGCTCTTTACATTGACCATTAGCTGAGAAGTTTAGAGGGCCTGCAGAGGCATAAAAAGTGACAGATCATCATTTCAGCAGGGCCTCCCAAAGCTACTACTGTGAAAGCAGATAGGGTGGGTGAGACTGTGCTGTGCCTTTAAAGGCTTGTCATCACAGAGCAGCATTCTTAGCAAGAGAACTGCTATGAAGTAATACCATGAAGATGAGATAATTGGGATTTTTCAAACAATTTAACAGGTCAAGGTAACCCTTAGGTTCCTCTAAGGATTTCCACTTGGTTTTAGTCATTTTAAAACTCCAGGCTGCATTGTTAGGGCAAGGGGTTTTACCTTCCACCGGGCACCCTGAGTTGAGCCCCCAGCCGGCACCCGAAGCCCGGCTCCCTGCTGCGTGACAGCTCCAGAACGATTCTCAGAAGAAACCTATAAAACCGTCTTCTGCAATCACTATGCCAGGAAGGAGCTCAAGTGATCTTTAAGCCACTGTAGTTTCTTTTTTTTTTTTTTCCCCAGTATAAAGGTCCTAGATCTGATTAAAGATATTGGCCAGCAATTACAGTGGGTCACTCTGCTCACCTCTCCTTGGAAAATGGCAGAAAATGTGATTGTTCCTGCTGCCCGGCATGGGGTCAAGGCAGAGGCCCAGGCCTGGCTCCAGCGGGAATTGCTGTTACCCACTATCAGCGTGTTTTGCCCTGGGAATTTGTCTGAGGGTTTTCATTTGCGGGGAGGGAGGAAGAGAAGAGGATGGAATGGGGACTGGAGGTTTTTTCTTTATTTGATAATTAAAAAAAAAAAAAAAAAAAAAACACCCTTGAGCCTCTACATTCCAGTGCTTGTAGGGGGACATTTTTTAGTTCTTGTAAAATTGAGGGGGAGGGATTTAAAAGAATGATCTAAGTACCTATTACAGGTTCACAAACTTGAAGAGGTATAAAAAGAATCCCAAGTTGTTTCCTAAAAATTGCCTGTTTTGTAAAGTGTTCGCTTGTTCTGAGGCCCAACTCACAGTTTTTGAATGCTTCTGCTAGGTAAAATTGACACCAGTCCTGGCAGAAGGCGAGAAACATGATTATTTTAGGCTTCTCCCAAGAATCTTTTCTTCTCTAATTCTAGTACTGCTCTTTAGAGCCACCCTGTGCCTTGCTGAAACTTACAGAAAAATTAGTAATTTCAATCTGCAGGGGGGAAAAAATGGCCCTTGCAGAATTAGAAATAAGAGTTAAATTAGAGAGATTCAGTCAGATATACACATGTAGCTCCAACCTAATTTGTCTTTTCTCCTCTTTTAAAGTAGAGGTTATATATATATATATATATATATTTTTCTTTTATCCTTGATGAAAAATAGGAACTAAGTGTGATTAATATGGTCAAATGCTTTGGGTCAGTCCTGACAATTTGTAAATGAAGTTTTTGATTTTTTCTGCTGTGAAAATTGTTTATGATAAGTTTTCCTAGAAAAATAACTGGAACCAACCTATGGCAGATTCAAATGTAGATCTTTGCATATGTCTTCCATAATTATCATATGGCTTATGGGGCATCAGATAACTTCACTCATTAATATATTCTGTCCCTTTCTGTTTTTTTTCTATATTTAATAAGTAATTTTGCCAGTATTTGGAAGTAATAATTTTTGAGACTTTTTTTTCTTTCAGATATATTTGCCACAAATTTTAAACCTAGCTGCTCAAATTTAGATACATAATAAATGGCCTCATTTTCAGAGATGTGAAATTAATTGAAAATGTGAGTGCTTATCGTTTCTGAAAATTAGGCCAATTATTTCAGTGACTAAATACGAACATAGGTACCTACTAGTAGGCAATCAGGTTTGAAAATTTGTAGCATTAGCTTTTATATCTCAGAATCAATTCCTTGCTTGTCTACTGTGATCTCCAGTGGTAGACACGAGTGAAATTAATTTGCTATGGTGTGTGCACAGAAAAATGTTTGGAGGTTTTAAAAATAAACAGTTACAAGGGATTAAAGTTTTATCTGACACTTGTAGTATTGGAACAAAGAGCACAAATACTGTTTCTTCTGTTTTCCACCTTTGCCTATTGCTGCTAATTAATACTTAAAGTTTATTTACTAAACTTGGCAAAGGTCTTTTTATATGTGTTTCATCTGGCCCTCTCTTTTTTTTTTTTTTTTTTTTTTTTTGTCTTCTCCTCCGTATGAGTATGAGAAAAGCACTAATTCCAACCTTTGGGCTCACCTTTCCCCCCTTCCCCTCAAAAAAAAAAAAAAAAATCTTTAATTTCTGTTTATTAGGCCGTTGGGGTGGAGGTGGAGGGGAAAAGAGGGGAGCTGAAGGGCTGTGCTGGTTTTTAAACTTCGGAGCGTTTTGATCTTGCTGAGGTTGCTCTTGCCGTTCCCGCGCCTCCAAGTGTAATTAATTTCCTCGGCCTTTTTTATGATGCAGGTAGCACATGCTCTGCGCGACTTAACCTAAACGAGAAGCTGTCTCTGCGAGGCCTCCCGGAGGAAGAAACAGAGCGAGCGGACGGGGCGGGGGGGAAGCGCGGCGGGCGGCGGAGGGAAAGGGCATGTTTGTTGTGGAGCGGGAGCCCCCCGAGAGGGCCCCTCTCTGCCTCCGTGCGCGCGGGGATCCGCGTCTCCGCGTCCGTGCTCTGCGCCGCGCCGCGCCGCGGCCGCCTCCCCCTGCGCCGCTCCGCGCGCTGGCCTGCGCGGCAGCCTCGAGTTAATCATTGATCAGCAGGAGAATTTATCCGGTTTTATTGGTTGCCAGGGACGGGGGTTTGGAGGAAAAAGGGAAGAAAAAATGACTAGGGAAATGTGAGGAGAGAAAAAAAAAAAAAAAAAGGACAGCCCCCTACTCAAATGTGCTCATCCCTTTCAAAACGTTATCGGGCTGGAAATCTGCCGTGTCTTTTAAATAACTGGCGTGTTTGAAATGACCGTTCACCTTTCAAGCAACTAACCTACCCAGGGGAGGGCGCGAAGCAGCACAAGGCGACGTTTACAACGAGGGGGGAAATGTGAAAATCCACCCGGAGGACCGAAAAGTGCGAGGACTTAGTTAAGCTTTCTTTCTCTTTTTTTTTTTTCTTTTTTTTTTTTTATCCCCGCCTCCCTTCCTTCACGTTGGCAG